>JABEEM010003051.1:0-24192 GCA_013363185.1 Fusarium secorum | reverse complement strand
GGGCGAATAAGGCTGATGTGGAAGTTGAGGATCCTCTAGAGTGGTGGGTTTGCCATGCGTCTGACTACCCTATCCTCTCTAAGATGGCCTTTGACTTGTTCAGTTTCCCAGCAATGAGCGCTGAGTGTGAGCGAGTATTCTCACAGACAAAGAAGGTTATTACCGATGAACGGAATCGCCTCAAGTCAGATACCGTAGCGGCACTTGAGTGCCAAAAGCACCTGCTTCGGACCGGCATGTTACCATAGAAATTGCCCGATTGGGAATAGTAGTCAAGTAATATCAACCAAGTAAGGACTTCTTGTAAGCAACCAAGTAAAGTAAAGGGCTCTAGTCAACCAAGCCGAGTAAGGGGGTCAAATTTTGGTTTACTTGGTTGATGGACACACTGCTCATGGTAAGCCCAAGGCTGACAAACAGACAATACCAGATAGCCAATTGCTCTAATTACAAAGTCACACAACTCAAATCTTTATCACCATCTTCATTAAAGGATGGAGCAGACTAAAGGTCAGCTTTGAGTATAATGCCCTTCCAGCTGAAAGACTCAATGCTTGCTGGACCTACAGTAGGTGCATATCAGCTGCGGCGAACCGACTTGAGTGCCGCCCTAACAGCGTCAGGAGAAGACCGGAAAAGTTTGTGTTAGAACAGTACTTCTGAGGTGATTCACGGTTAATACTAATCGCTTTGAGAACCTTTGCTTTGTGAGTGCGACAGTACACTGTTGGTCTATTCCCAAGTTCTGAGGCGAAGATGAGGCCGGAAAACTAGTTCCCTGAACACAATGGTTGTCAGCGAGCCAATCTCATGGCCGCCCCAGAGATACAGTGAGCTCATGAAGCCGTGCTACTATCTCGTTGGCATCGGGTTGACACGCGGTGGAAGAGCTTAGGAATTGCTGAGAGACTTCGACCTTTCGCAGCATTTTTTAGAAGGACATGCCATTCGAAGTCACCGATTCGTGGCAGGGTTTTAATTACCTTTGACAGCGATGGAGCGTTTCTGACTTCGTTGTTTCCTCAAATGGCTGATCTTATAAGCGGATGGGGCAAACCAAGGAGTAGTCCTCGTTTCAACTTGGCGAAAGTCCGAGTCTGTTCACTGATTTCTAAATGTATATTGGGGGCTTTGGTGCGCTCACTTACAATTCGCCGGGCCTTTGCAGCCTAGACTTTGTACCATCTTACATGAGTACACTGCAGAATGCCAAAGTGATATATGCGTATCTAAGTTTGCCTCATAGCCTTTCCAATAAGATAAAATCATTTGGGAGGATAAAACATACAGGTCGTGAAGCCATTCTCGGAATGACTCAAGCGCCAACTCTTTAAAGCAAATAAGCGATGAAGTCAAAAGCAGACTAAGCCTTTCCTGCTGCAAGTGCAGCAGCTTTTATGGCATCCCAGCTCGCATTGTTGATAGCAACCTCATAGTCCCATCTTTGCTGAGGCTCTGCCTTAGCGAGGATCTGCCAGGAGAACCAGTGGACCCCCGCTGCATCAATATGTGCTACCCACTTCTCAATATTATCATCTCTCTGCTCGTGGGAATTGGGCTTCCTCTGTTACAGTTAGTGTTCTCAGCGTCGGTGTAGCATCCACCCCACTCTTGCATGATGGGTTTCTTGTCAGCCTTCTTTGCCTCATCGACGAATGGCTGAAGCCTGGAGGTTGTAAGGTCGACGACATTATAGGCGTGGATGGCAAGGAAGTCGATATTATCCCAGGTGAAACAAGCATCGAGCAGAGGGTTGTCCAGGTAAGCGCTGCCACTTGTCGTGACGGGGATCTTCGAGTTTCCATTGAGGCTGTCTTTGATGCTTTTGGTCAAGATGAACTGCCAGGGAGTCAAGGCTTGTGGATTTCCCTGTACTATCAGAGAATTGTCCAAGGGCATAACGCTGCCTGGAGAACAACAATCTGCGTACTTGTGGATGTATAGCTTCGTTCTGGGCCCACGTTTCGCCCATCTTGGGATCTTGATGCGTAGTTACGTGAGCGATTCGTTATTTGAACTGGTTTATCGCTTTACTTTTGTGTAAAAGTCGCCAGTACTGTGCCATTTTCCGTAGAAGTCACTGTTGTTCTCGAGAGCATCGTAAGTGTGAATGAAAATGAGAAGTTTGATACCAAAATCACGAGCCTTAACCCAGCGCGGTGTCACCCAATTCATCCGGACTAGTGCCTTGCAATTCTTTGAAGTCGTTGACAGGCGTTCCCTTTGTACCTCCGGATTGGCCTTCAAACTTGATCCGCTGGCGTCATGGCACTCACGCTTTGATCGAGAGTCTCTTATCATCAAGCTATAAAGGATCAGTGAACTGAATCAGTTGATAGATTTCGGATATCCCAAAACCTTACACTTCACCTTTGATCCCAATACAGCCCTCGCTTCTTCAGGCTGCCACATTTCTGGCACCTTCTGCGCCTCCACTGGCAATTATACTGTCAGTGTTTTGCAGGACAGTACAATTCATGCTGGTGGTAATTTATCGGTTATGAGCAAGGGTCTTTAGTATCTTTTTCTTGCTTGGAATACTCACCTTAGTCCTCACTTTAGTCTTTCATTACCATGATTATCACAAACTCATTGTCGGTTGCATCCGTTGCCTTCACAGGCGTCAACGCTGGGCCATGTCATCCTTCGTCATCGGCTACTTCGAGTGAGGCCACCCCTACCATCACACGCAACGTTGAGCCAGTTTCTTCGGCCAGTACTTCCGTTCGAGACACGGCCAAGACTAGTACCGCGAAACCCTCTGAGTCTGATGTGTCCACCACAACCATCTTCTCTGTGTCCGAGACTTCAGCAGTTATCAAGTCTGACACCCCTACACTCTTCACAAACACCAGTCAAGAGCTTCCCACTACCGTTACTACTTACTACAACCGCAGCCATGACCACCTCGAAGCTCCCGATAACCCTGCACGTCAATGTGCTGATCTAGCCAACCCCTACTTCGCACACGACGAAATCGAATATGAGCTCTATTGTAACTAGAGATTTGATGGTTTTGAGGACTTCGCGCATGAACGACATAGCACGATGGATAAGTGAATCGAGGCTTGTATTCAGCTCGGTGCTGGTAATTAGACCCAGTTCGAGACTAAAAACCGTCTGAGTATTCTGATTACAACAGGTTTTCGACTTTTCCGGGAATAATCCTGGGTTTCTGCTGCTGCTAGACGGAGGCCTAAGTAATCGAGGGTTGTCGTCAAATATCGGGATGCTGTTCTGCGTAAATATTTTGTTTTGTGGCAGGTGATAGTTCAGCATCTTGACAGTCATCATTTGGTTTAGCTGTGATTTATGGTACTTTCTTTTAAGTATGCGATTGGCCAGTTAGTGTAAGTTGTCATTGCGGTAAGTCATTCTTAAATTACTACTAGAAGTCGCATTGCAAGTCATGTTCATCGAGCTGTATCGCCGTGGTGGTGATCAAGATATATAAGAGTTCCATATGTCAAATCAATACTGCGATGCCTCTCTTTCTATCAAGACAGCATCATCGAGAGAGAAAGTTATAGAGTGGCAAATATTATTTAATATAACAAAAGGTCCAGCATCAAGCTGACCTTGATTCCAGGTGCAGCTAATAGCTCCCAAGGCCCACGTATTCAGGGGACCTCCAAAGTCCCCCGATCCGGCCGAGGTTGACCCCCCTCCACACCCTAACCGCTGGACATTACAACCGCTAGACGCTGTGGTCTTTTGAAAAATTGAGAAGCGATACTCTTTTCCGACGATGATCTTGGAAGGGTCAATATCTTGTTTGACGGCCCAGGTCCACGGTTGGATAACTCTGCGCCTGAGTCCTCCTGTAGGCGGAGCTGAAGAATCGAAGACGCCGCACTGGAGTGATCCTGGGCGAGATGTGTCGCTGCGGATGGATAGCCATCCGCGAGTTCCTATGCTTTGTGCCTGCCAGGGCGCGAAGGTAAGGTCTTCAAAACCGGGGTTTCGAATTAAGTTGGTGGGTTGTTGCTCAATAGATGTTGTGGTGGTGGATGTCTCGTCAGTCGATGTCTCAACCGAAGTTGCAGCTGGAGTTGTAGAGACTAAAGGCTCATATCTCGTGGTGCTCTCAGCAGTAGTAGTTGTTTGAAAAGAGGCTATGGCCGATGATTCTGTTTCTCTAACCGTAACTGATGAGGACACGACTATCGATGTGACAGACCCAGTCTCCGCGGAAAGAACACTGGAGGACAAGGCCGTAAATGTGGCAGACTCTGTCGTCAATGAGGCTGTCGGCAATATGTCTATACTGGTCGTCTCAGCCTCGGGAGAGCTGGAGGTACTGAGAGCTGCAATAGAGCTGGGAGTCTGAGAAGAAGGCTTGCATGGTGAGGCTGAAGTCAGCTTGTACAGCGCCAAGAGCTGAATGAATAGGTACGTAAGTCTCATAACCACTGTTTTGGTGTCCTGGCGGGATTGCGACGATGCCAGAGAAAAAAACCAGTATAGGAGGTAGCCAGGGAAGAATAACGAGGAACCAGGCGCAATTAAGCATAAGAGCTCACGCTAAATTGGCTTGAATAACAAATCAGTTCATCTTTTTTGTTACTGTTGGTAGCTGTTTATCGTCTATTGTAAAACTATTGAATGTGGCGTCGCTGGGATCAACAATCTCCCCTGTATCTTGGGGATTAGTGGGGTTGTGGAAATGAGATTCGGGGATTCGGTTCAGCTGCTTGCACTGTAACCGTATCGATTAGCATTTGACATTTGCCCTGTCCTTTATATGCAGTTATCTATTATTAGATTCTTAATAGAGATTTATATACTCCGTATACATCATTAAAAAACAGGGAAGATACTTTCATGATATCATGTTTTACCCATCTCCTTTGGTAACTAGGGTAATTTGATCATGGCCGTCTGTAGCTATAGAAAACAGAAACGGACCTCAAACCGACATAAACATCCAGACTCCCATAAAAGAACATTTTCTCACTCCTTCAGTTTCGTAAACTTGATCAGACATTTAGATTCCTGTTACCAGTCAGTCACACGTCGTATCAACAAGAATGAAGAGAAGACTAACCTGAACCGTGGGGAATCGATCATCGTAGAATGTCTCGACACGAGCTGTAATAGCCGGCGTCGTATCCTCAAATCCTGGAGCAATTGTCGTTCTAAATTGTCGGTACATGGTAGCCGTGAGTGTTGTCATCTCAGCCATAGCAAGACTGATTCGTGTTAGCAATTGAGATTTATCGAATCTGAGTCAAGAGAAGCAACTTACTGCATGCCAATGCACATTCGCCCTCCACTTGAGAACCCCCAAAACCATCGGTTCAGCTCCGCTGCATCAGGTCCAAGCCATCGATCAGGGTTGAAGACCAAGGGATCCCTGAATATCGCCTCGTTGCGATGCATGATCCAAGGCGACATGCCGACAACAGTGTTACCAGGAATGGTATATCCATCAATAACCGAATCAATGTCGATCGATCGAGGTTCAGTGCTTGGCAAAGGAGCATAGAGTCGTAGAGTCTCCTTGATGACGGCGTTGATATATGTGCATCGATCACTTGCTTCGGCTCTTGGATTACCCCATTGGTTCAGCCCGTCGCCTGAGATAGCCATGACTTCTTCTCGCAGCTTTTCCTGGTATTTCTCATTGCCTGGAAGTGAGAGTGCCCAAACGAGGAACATGAGGGTGTCGCTAGTGGTGTCGATGCCAGCGAGGAAGTGGTCAGCGCATTCGGATGCCATCTGCAAATCGCGGAGTCCACCAGATTTCTGAGATTCATGATGTTGCCAGAGATTTTCCACAATCGAAACATGCTCATCTTCCATCTTCGTCAGCTGTCTTCATACAAAAGTCACAAATACCACTTACCCTCTGAATGAGTGATCTTCTCCACATCAGCTCGGAAAGCCTCAAAGGCCCGTAGAGCATACCCTCGGATCCCGGTGTATGTAGTAGGCTGCTGCATCGGAAGAACCGGCTTTACAAGTTGTCCCATCAATCCCGACTGGCGATACAGCCATTGAGTCAAACTCTTCAGATGCACGATAGACCAAGAAAGCTTTCGACGAGAGGGATGCAGAATATCCGCGATGAGTTCCCGATGAATCTTTGAGCCTCGAATCGCCGCAGTCTGGCCATACTTTCCGTAAACAAAAGCGGTGATGTTGTCCAGCGAGTAATAGTGCAGAGTGCTGAAAATCTCACTGACGTTCTCAGGCTCAGCTTCAATCAGATCCAGGTACTGACGAACCCTCCTCTCCACCATTTTCGCGGTCGGCGGCTTGAGAACAACGGACTTGGAATAAGCGTGCGACAGCAGCTTCTTCCTATCACCATGTTCCTTGGGCGAGTGGAACGTGAATAAATTCTGCTCGCCATAGACATCAAACATGCGATAGAAAGTGGTTCGGCCATATCGGCTTCCGGGTCCGTAGATGGTTCGCAGTGCTGAGAGGCTGTTGAAAGAGACCTCATGAGGACCGACGCGCACTACTGGCCCGTATTGTTGGTGCAGTCTAAAAATGGTGCGAGTTCGCGTTCCTTTCCAGTCTTCGTAGGCGAGACGCCATTTTGTCGCGGCGAAGGATTTGGGGCCGGGGACGTGGCGAAGGGGGCTGAGGATGAGGGGATCGAGGAAGATGTGCTTGATGAAGAGCACGACAGCGAGTACAGCTGCCGCAATCGGGAGGATGGCCATTTTCCTACCTATAGCGACAGTAAAGTAAAAGGTATATCGATACGAAACCAAGCAAATGATGTACGTTAGATATCAAGGTTCTTTAAGCATCACGCAACTGGTCAATCAAACCCTTGTCGGTCCGTCGAATCGGTAGTTCCCCGCACACGATAGAACTTGTTACGCCAGGGCGTAGACCTCAGAGCAAGGGCGCGCCTTTTTTTACATAGAAACGGGTCATCTGAGCAACCGGCAGATAAAGACCGCAGTGTATCTGATACACAACTTGGCACTCAATTCGATGTTTTTCAAGGCGGAGAAAGGTCATGATTTCCGGTGCGCGGAGGCCTTGGACCGACGGGGCTCGGCAATTGACGCCGTGTTCGGGGGACTAGGCTTGATGCAGGTCATGTAAATTGGAGAAGACACTCGCTGAACCAATTGGAGACCGGTCATTCCAAAAATTGGCTTATCTGATAAGGGCTTCATGATGTGCCCCGTGAGGGGATGGCTGATGTGATCATAACCGGACAAACATTTAGACACATCCACAAGGGTAAACGAACTGCCCCCACGAGTGAGTGTCAGTCATTCAGGCTTGAGTATCTATATAGAATCTGAAACTGATTCGCAACGTGAGCCAAGGGAATGCAGACAAGAATTTTGGTCCTGAGAAGCTGCACAAGACAGGTCTCGTTTCAGACAACATCTACAGGATAGAGACTACTTAATGTGACTCAAAGCCTCAATTGCTAGATGAGAAAAACGGCAGTCTCGGTGTTCTTGTACCCCTATTGAGGAGTTTATACACGGAAATAGAATCCAAAACTGCCGGTCAAATCAAGGCCACCGCGCTATAAGAGCCATTGTACTTCAGAGGCTCATGTTGATGCTTCTTCGCTCCTCTCAGCATCTTGCGAACAGCCCCAGCGGTGTACATCAAGAATGTCACCAGACCAACCACGCCATAGCCGATAATGAGCTTCATGGATGCACCAGCAAGCTGTAGACCAAGCCCACCGTTGACAATCCCCAGGATCATTAGAGCTCTTCCGTACCAGATGTGAGCGTGGCTGATGCCTGTTCGACGCTGATGCTTGACAAAGTTCCTGTGATGTAGCCCTCCCAAGATTTGCTCCATAACCATCAAACCGCAAACTACTGTGCCGGTGATGACATGCGGAGCATTGAACCACTGACCAGGAGTTAGTCAATACTTCCAGAAGGTATGCTTGGCTACTTACATTACCGGTACGGTCAGCAGCCAACTTGCCAGTAACAAACCCAGCCCACATGGCGATAAAGACGATCATCTGCCACGTAGCATGGATGAGCCACTTTCCGATTATAGGCTTCAACAGCGATCCCAGCGGGTATCCCAATAGAAAGACCACCGACATGATGATACCGTGGATGGTGATGGTATTGCCTTCTCCTCCTCCACTAGACGCCGCACCACTCGGTGTAGCAGTTTTCATGTGAATGAAAGGGTTGCTGTTGGAGTTTACAACAGCTTCAGAGAAGTCAACTGAGAAGCTATTATGTCCGTCATGCTCTACGATATCAGCATCAATGTCAGTCGTGTGCAAAGAGCTTCCGGTCTTCCAAGCACTGATCCCCCTTAAAGTGTATTATTTCCGAGATCGCCGCCATGAATATTAGCAACCATCGTCTTGTTCACGACACCGCTGCCCTCGATGAGCCTCACAAAGCGCATGCGGCTGTGCTCCGGCATCTCATCCTCGTGCTCAAGGTGACTTGACCAGCACCGTCTTGGTAGATGACGAACATGGTGGAGCCACTCATCTTATCACCTGTGCCGAGACCAACCCATTGGTATTCGACGGGGGTTGGATACGGATGAACAAGTTGCCGGAGCTGGACGAGGCTGTTGAGGCTGTGACGGCTCAGATGTAGCAGATCTTGTTCGATTTACCGTTGCAGTATGACGTTGGTGATGCTGAGGAACAGCCAGCGACTAAGCAAAGACTGTTAAGAGGATACTGCTTTTATTGCACGGTTGCTTATTATTTACAAAGTGCTAAGGCCGCTGCGACAGCCATACTTGTAAGAGACTTCATGTTGCCGATTATAGGTCACCAATATGGTTACATGTAGTTTGTGTGAAATTAATGGCAGAGACGGTAATTGATCGGCTCTACAGCTCGTTTCCCAGATTGGGCTGCTTCTTATGCAAGGTCGTCGCTTCAGTCAGCTTCCGCCCAAGCACATGATGAACCGGTAGCTTCCAAGCCACTCAGCCCAGTGAGCGTAATCTCCCCGGAGAGCTAAGGTACTACAAAAATAGGTTCAGCCCAAGCTCCTGTGCTCCTCCAACCAAGACTACAATGGGCCTCCGGATATCTCGATTGGGCTTACTCAACTGGATGAAGGCTGCCGGCCGGTGAGATGCCGAACCTTGATACAGGACAATGTCAGCATCCATCAAAACAGCTGAGGCGTATGTTCAGCTTGCATCTGTGCGCAAGCCGCATTGCTTTGAGATCTCCCGTCTTGGCATTTCAGTGTCATGCTTCAACAAAAATACTGGTGAGACACGAGGTTTTATTTATCTGAGCCTCTCATGGCTCCAGGCATTCCAAGTGATCGAGTCACTCACACTCCTTTCATGCAACGCGCAGGAAGGAAAACCGGGCGATAATTAATATTGAGAATAGCCAAGAATTGAAAGTCGCTATCTATGTCCAACCTATCGAGCTCAATGCCTCAGAAATCCCATAGGGTTTACTGAGTGGCTGGGACAACATGTCGGCTGATTGGTCTTGAAAGGTTTCCCTTGGGCGGCGGGGTGATCTGTTACACCAAGTTAATAAGGTCCGGTTGCGATTGAGTTTCCAGCCAAGAACAGCAGCGAATAATGCTCATCGTTTGCAATCTAGACAGGCCGTAAGCACTGTAGTCCAGGCTCACGCGCGACAAGCTTTCTGTCGTGGACACCGTTAAAGCAAAGGCTATAAGGACCTTCAGTCCCGAGCTGGAAACACGATCGGCGAATTTTGAAACACAGCCCAGCTTCTGCAGCCAGTTTGAAAAGCTACCATCTTACTGTCTTTTGTCCTGAACGGAGGGCCGTCAGAATTGGGTCCTGCTCGCATCACAACGGTATCCCCCCTGCACGTTACGCAGACTATATATGGGAGGACGCGAGTCCATTGCAAAACGGTCTTTCCCGTTACTTAACATGCAGAACCTCAAAAAGGGGAATGGGCAGCAGAAAAGGCCATGTAGCTTGGGCTCGGAGTCTTCCGAGAGGTCGGTGATGCAGCGAAACAGTGCAAAGTCTATATTACCAACGATAGCACAGTGGAAGGAAGCAAGTGGCTCGTTTCCTGATGAATAGAAAACATATCTTTGTTCTGATAAATTGGGAGAGACAATGTTTACGTCTACCAGGTTCCCAATCTGTGGTGGCCGCACAGCTATGCTAAGGCCTCCACATAAATCCAGGATGCTTCCAATCCATAACACGAATCTCAGCATCAGTCTTTCCAGCCAGAGCCTGACCGACCTCAATCGCAGCTCTCCTTCTGTTGTCCCAAGTCATGTAAACTTGTAGTACAATGGTAAGAAGGAAGATAGATGAGCACGCGCCGAGGTTGAGGCCATTGCCGATTGGATAGTTTGGTCCGTCGAAGGGCAAAAAGCACCATGTCGAGATCAATCCTCCGATGTTACCAAGCATGACGTTCAAGCCAATTCCTGAAGCGCGTGCTGTGTCGCTGACCAAGTTGGCCGATACTTGAGCATTAGATAGAGCGCCGTTGGCAAAGGTGCCGGCGCAGATGAGGAACGTGCCAGCGTAGCGGACATAAGCTGAGGTGGGTTAGTCAGGGTACCAATACGAAGTGGGCTTTGAACTTACGGTTCGTGGTGCTGAGAAACATGATGTATCCCGCGATGACAGGGAGCTGTGACAGGTTGATAAAGATGTTTCGCTTATCAATGCGAGTCGACAAGAAGCTGATGGTGACAGTACAGAAGGTACCAACGATGTAAGGCGGCACAGTACGCAATTGCTGTTGAACGACTGAATGGTTGGGGTAGATGGTCCTCACAATGGTGGGTGCAAAGAAAGCCAAGCCCTGCACTGTAATGTTGGTGAACAGGAAGATGGTGGAAGTTCCGATGGTAACAGGCGAGCTGATACCCCGACGCGCCAGTTTCCAGGAGAACTTCTCAAGGACTTCAGTGGCACCAACACGCTCAGACTTGATGCGCGCAATGGCCAGGTCCTTCTCCTCTTCTGACAACCATCGCGCAGTGCTAGGTCGATCCGTCATGGTGAAGAACGCAATGAGCGCCAGGCCAATAGTACAGATACCCTCAATGGCAAAGATCATTCGCCATCTTGTCAATGAGCCAAAGTGATCCAACTTCAAGATACCAGAAGCCAAAAGACCGCCGAACGCTCCGCCGAAGGAACCCATGGCGACATATATAGCCAAGCGAAAGGCAAGTTCGCTGCGTCTGTACCAGCGGCTGAGGTAGTATGCGATACCGGGTAACATGCCTGCTTCGAAGATGCCGAGGATGAAGCGAACAGCACAGGCTTGGCCCATTGTGTGAACGAAAGCGGTGCCGAGGGAGGCGACGCCGAATGCTACGGATGTAGCGGGGATGAACCAGCCAGGACCGATCCATTTGCACACCATGTTGAGGGGGAGTTCGAAGACGATGTAAGACTAGCAAGATAGATTAATGTTAGGGAGTTGATTCAGTAGATAAGGGGTAGTACGTACGATGTAGAAGACTGTGAGCAACAAGTTGTAGTCATAACCAGTAAGACCAAGATCTTCCTCGAGACCAGCCAATCGAGCATTGCCAATATTGGCACGATCGACAAAGCACATCAAGTACAAGATAGTGACTGACGGCATAATGTACCAGTCTAGCTTACGACGAAGCTTCTTCTCAGCCTCTGCGTCGAAAGTTGCAATGGGATTGCCATGCCTAGTAACGTCAATAGAGCGCAAACAAAGGGGTAGTCAGTCAACTTACTGGTCAGTGGCAAGGTGTCCTCTCGCAGCAGCATCATGAGCATCAGCATGCTCAAATTCCTTGCTCCAAGGCTCCTTTCCATTGCCCCTCTCCGCGTCAGAATCTCTTGCAGTCATGATGTACAAATCCACAAATGTCCTGGAGATGACTTTGACAGAAAGAACAGCTGTCGATCAGGGAGAAGAGAGCCATTTAATACTGGCCCTGGTAAGCGCGATGTCCCATCTTGAGCGTGCCGAGAATGCCAAGAGTGAGGGGGAGTCGATAGTGCATCGGATGACGGGTCGAACAGTGTCGGATACCGGGTCGAGCTATCATTCTGGACGAAAGGAGTAATCAGTGACCATCCAAGGAGGGAATTGGCCAGTAGGAATAGTTCTATTTAGCATGGGTAGTAAAAGTTAAGCTTAATGATGGGGGGGAGAATCTGGGGAATCAGATTGCGGGGGAGACCCGCTGGCGGCTATGGGATCATCGCCGTCGCTGCATTCGAAGGGATATATCCGATGACTGACCTTGTCGCTTAAATAGCCCCTGGTTTGTCGCCTTTTATCTGATAAATCTTTCGTGTTTCCTCTATATCACCATGAGATACGAAGATTATATGATCCCATCCAGGTCTGATCTGCTTGGAAATTACGGTCAAGGCTCATTCCCAGCTTCCAGAGATAGACACTCGGCATGAGGGCCACAGAGGCATTCAGATATGATCGGGCCTGTCAAAAATTTCAGCGATGAAGTATGGATGACGATAATCGATAGTGCTAGGATGAGGTATTGTCGGTCAATGTGTTTTCCCGACGTGTTCCCTCGCTCCACATGATGAGACGCGTCAGTTTGCCTTGTGCATCGCCATGTCTGGGCACGTTATTAGGTGGGTCATAGAGCACTCTCAATGCTGAATACAATGGCTTGAAAGGTCCAGTCTCCCATCTACCAAGTTCAAATCCGTAAGCTTCTATTATAACGCGATCATGTCCTTCATGTTGCCGATCAGTCAAACCGCGTCTGCCACGCGTTGAACTAATTTTGTTGTGTCGCCTTCCGAGTGCAAATCATTTGACAGTCACTCTTCAACAAATATTTACGTTCTATAAATCTCTTATTTTACCAGATTGAAAGAGAGCCTCGCGTAGATCTTGCCTTTTTGTGTATGCTATTAACTCATCGCGTCGCGTTGATTAGGAGGATAGAATTCGCACGACCCGGCCATCCACCCAACACTTCCTGTTTACGACAAAATGAATCTGATGTACTTTTACGCATGACTAGATTTGATATTGGCTTTATCCAGATACGTAGGCGGCTATGACCTTGTGTTGGAGCAATAGTTTACGTGCATCTGAACCTCAAACTTACACGATTGTCACCGTATTTGGTTGTTTTTTTTGAAGGTTTGCTCTGCATCCAGTCTTCTTATCATTCCCGCGTACTTCTTAAATAATTTTTAAATCAACTTGGCAAGACAATATTAATGATGCTACTATTCCAAGAGTAGGCCCCAGGCAATCTCCAGATAGCCTCAGTTCGAGATCTTAACTGTACGAAAGTTCAATGGTGCAGGGTAAGCAAACTCCCTGTGTCAGAATTGGAGAAATCTAGAGCCTGATAGCGCACGTACCAATACTCCAAGCGCGCACTAAATCCAGGCGCTATTGAAGTACCCATACTTGCTCCTCCAAGTTTTCGCGACCCACTGGAATGGGGGACACGCGACAGCTAGAATTTTTACGCGGGGGCCCCAGGTTCCTCTGACGAACCGTGGGTGTTGGGCACGTAGCCTAAACCCAGTCGCCAGCGCAAAGAACCCCCCTTTTCGGTAAATACATGACCAATGCCAACTTGGAAGTCCACTGCAGTTGGAGATGTCTCATGATTGATGGACAGATGAGGGTAACGATGTTGGAGTAGTATCGTGGTGGACAGCGGGCAATTGAAGTAGAGCTCATCAATTGCAGTCGCCGCGACGCAATAGAGGAGCACCCGTTGAGGACCAAAAGTGCGACGTATCACCGCTGCAATGAGCCTGTTCATTGATTCAAGGAAGCCTCTGATGATTAGTCTCCAATTCAAGATGTCATCACCCCAATTCTCACGAGCCTCCGGCACTCGCTCGCCGGTGGTGGTCAGACCAAAACCCACACTATTCCCGAACAAGGGGTCTTAGCCTACCACTTTCTCGCCCATAACGTAGTAAACTCCAGAAAATTAGATCCCCCAGTCAATTTGCCTGGGGTACAAAAATGTTTAAAAGACTCGGACTTTCTCCCCATACCCCAGATTTCATCACATCAACCTCCCCCCACAGCTTTGTCCTCACTTCACCATGTCTACCTCGGACGGTCCTTATACCTTGGAGCCTACAGCTCCCAAGAAGACGATCTGGAAGTCTATTCGGGAGAATCCAAAGGTCATCTTTATTGCCTTTTTCGCTTCGTAAGTGTTACCTTCGTATGGATTTATAGGTGACTTATTGACTGGTGGTAGACTTGGTGGCTTTGAGTATGGTTACCAACAGGGTGTTTTGGGTCAATCCCTCGTCATGACCCGCTTCACACAAAACTTCCCCTCTGTTGTTAAGTCGTCCTCTGCAACAGGATGGCTCACATCTATCCTCCAACTAGGCGGTATTCTCGGATCACTATCAGCTGGTGTTTCTAGCGAACTCATCTCGCGAAAGTACACCATGTTCATCGCGTGCTTATGGGTCGTTGTCGGCAGTTATCTTTACGTCGGTGCCACTGCCGGAAACCCCCAGCTTCTCTATGCTGGTCGATTTCTGACCGGTGTTGGTGTTGGGCTTTTCAGCGGTGTTGGACCTCTTTACAACGCTGAGCTCTCGTCGCCGGAGATGAGAGGTCTTCTTGTATCTTTCTATCAACTTGCGACTATTTTGGGTATCATGCTTTCCTTCTGGTGCGGTTATGGAAGTAACTACATTGGCGGTACAGGCAACTCTCAGTCCGACCTCGCCTGGCGTCTCCCCTCTATCATCCAGGGTATCCCTGCTGCTATGCTTGCTGTCGGTATCTGGTTCATGCCCTTCTCTCCCCGATGGCTCGTCAAGGTTGGCCGCGATGAGGAAGCCAAGTCTACTCTTGCCTGGATGCGAAAGCTGCCCATTGACGATGACGCTGTTCAGGTTGAGTATCTCGAGATCAAGGCTGAGGCGGTCTTTGAGCAGAAGGTTTTCGCTAGAGATTTTCCTCACCTTGCTGAGAGGAACAAGAGCCGTTTCATGCAGCAGATTGCTCAATATGTGACTTGCTTCCGATCAATGGATAACCTCAAGCGTGTTTGCACTGCTTGGCTTATCATGTTCTTCCAGCAGTGGTCTGGTATTGATGCTATCATCTACTACGCTTCCAACGTCTTCATCAGCCTGGGTCTTACTGGAGGAACCATTGCTCTTCTTGCTACTGGTGTTACTGGCGTTGTCTTCCTCATCAGCACCATTCCTTCTATGGTAAGTCGCTCAATTACTCGATGCCTTGAATGTATGCTAACATTGTCTTTCGCAGTTGATCATTGATCGCGTTGGTCGCAAGCCTCTTCTATTGATCGGCTCCATTGTCATGGGTGCCAGTATGATCACTGTCGGTATAATCGTCGCCAAGTTCCGCCACGACTGGCCTAACCACGTCGCTGCTGGTTGGACTGCAGTTGGTAAATCAATGCTTCGTCTACCAACCTTTAATAATTTATTAACATATCATCAGCTCTTATCTGGGTCTATATCGCTGGCTTCGGCGCTACTTGGGGTCCCGTCTCCTGGACCCTCGTTTCCGAGATCTTCCCCCTCTCGATCCGCGCCAAGGGAGCTTCCATCGGTGCCTCAAGCAACTGGGTCAATAACTTCGCCATCGCCTTCTTTGTTCCTCCCATGCTCGAGTCTTGGGAGTGGGGAACCTACATCTTCTTCGCCGTGTTCCTTTTCGTCGGTATTCTTTGGGTCTGGTTCTTCTTGCCTGAGACCAAGAATGCTTCTCTTGAGGAGATGGACCGCGTCTTCAAGAGCCGTGCTGGTGAACAGGATGCTGAGTTGCTTCGTGAGGCTCAGGCCGAGGTTGGACTTATGGGTTCTGCGGCGGGACGCAAGGCTTCATTTGAGAAGGAGGGCGAGAAGCATGTTGAGGCCCTGTGAAAGGGAGATGGCTCGTGATTATAGGATAGTCTGGAGCGGGGATGAGATGTTTATGGTGACGATGAGGCTGTAATGTTAGATACCACGCGATGCATAATGATCATTTTGGACATTTCTTAATCTCTCCGTCTCTATCGTGTTGCTTGATACCTACGAAACGATGAAGTATGCTCTTATGCATATGCACAAACATGGGCAACCAATCAAAACTCATCCCAACGCCAAGCCAACCATGGAAGATAATCTATAGGGCTGGCGCTAGCCAAATCTGTATTTATCGTATACAGTAATCGTATATACAAAGAGATAAACTCTTGCAAAGTTTCTACCGTCTTGTCGCAGCATACACGGACGCTGACTAGCCAGCTGGGGTGAAATCGCATGTTTACTTGAGCGGGCCCAATCGCCACTATTAGCATACCAACAGTCTGATTTAAAGTCACAGACTCGCGCGGGGAACTTTACCTTGTCGCTGTCTGTGCTTTCTGGGGCAATTCAGTTCCAAATTGAAGCTCAAGTTACCTAGAAAATGGAGCCTTTGCTTCCTCCGGTTGTTACGTTACCGAGTCATGCATGGCCTCAGAATCGCGTCGCCTACGGCCCCCGAATGCGGCCTAGTCCGTCAGCATCGAAACTTTGAAGAACTTCATGATTGGCCAATTGCAATTCCAATTGGTGAATGGTCACCTTGGAATGGAGCCTTCGGGGATCACCGGTTTCTGGAAAATTACCTTGTTTCTGTCACACTTTACAAATGAATTGAGAGTGAGCAGGAGGAGGCTACAATTCCGCTTTGGGACCGTATCTTCACTCATCATCACATTCTTCCTTGATGTCGCTCATGCCGTGCCTTGTATAGGCGATCAACCTAGCTCTCCATACTCCACTCATCACCTCACAATGGCCTTCTTCCCATCAGAAGACTTCTCCCTCGATCCCCGCTTCATCGAGCTGCAGGAAGAGCTCCGCACAGTCCTCTTCGCGGGTCTGTCTGGTCTATCACCCAGCGCATCAGTCACCCCCGAAGCAGACTCATCATCGCCACCAACATCATCCCTCAATCTCTCCAGCGTAACAGTCAATGTCCCCAATGATAGATTAATATGCTATCTTCAGAACTGGGTTACAGAATGCGCGCCCTATCTAGACAAGTTTGATGAGGATAAGCATTTTCAGATTCATGTTCCGCTTATGGCGCAGAAGAGCCCGGCACTGTTGTATGCCATGCTTGCGTTTTCATCACGCCAGATGGAACGGAGAGGATTGACGCAGGAAGGTGGTTGTGATAGTCTTGAGTTGTATCAGGAGAGTATTAGGCTTTTGAGTCCTGGATTACAAGCCAAGGATCCCAATATGCTCGTTACGGCTTGCATTCTTGCTGTTTTTGAACTCATGTCGGGCGGTTCCAAGAACTGGAGGCGTCATGTCGAGGGCTGCGCGTCGCTATTTGAGTTCTTTGGAGTTGATGGTTTCTCCGGTGGCCTACCGCAGGCTGTCTTCTGGTGCTATGCCAGGATGGAGTTATGCGGAGCCATCATATCAGATGGCACAGAAACAGCTGTTCTTCCTCTGTCAAAATGGGCTCCATCACCACCTGAGTCGTTGGTGTCATCTGAACAAGTCGAGCGATATGTACAAGACATGTTTCATCGAAGGAGCCGAGATTGTCCAGACATGCAGGCCAACTGGGCTATCTATCTTTGCACAAAAGTCTGCGATCTAAAGTTTCGAAGAACACAAAGTCTAGAACTTGGGAGGGCAGACGTCCAAGATGATAGACCTTTTCAAGAACAATGGCAACAGCTCTGGAACGAGCTCCAATACTGGCTTGACGAGCGCCCAGCAACAATGAAGCAAATCAGTATGGTCGAAGCAGGCGACAAACAGATCTTCCCAGCCATGCTTTTCCCCCACTGGGCAGCTGTCTCGAGTAATCAGATCTATCACACTGCATGTATCCTCATGCTGGAAATGCGTCATGACTTAGACTCCCAGTGCTTGGCCCTGTGGCATGCACGACAAGTGTGTGGAATATCCTGCGCAAACCTTCATCCCGGAAGTCTTGTGAACTCTATACAGCCACTCTATATAGCTGGGAAGTTATTCTCACATGTCAACGAGAGGAAACAGATCGCTAGGCTGCTGAAGAGTATTGATAGGACGACGGGATGGGGAGCTTTGTGGAGGTTGACGGATCTTGAGGCTGAATGGGGTTACGATGTTGGCGCGCTGCTAAAGACGCTGTAAGGACTTGCGACAGGGATTTTAGCGAACAAGAGACCCGGAGAACTGGTGGCATATCATAATAATAAGCATGATTCCACTAGACCCCGTTCACATGCTTCTTGATCGACTATCCGCCATCGCATAACACACCCATTTTCAGGATAGCGTGCCCAGAACGAGTGGAGTCAATCGCCAACACTCAGCGGTCATGCACTGCCCGTATAAAGGTTTTCGTTTTTTAGAAGATGCCTGCTCCGTCTTTCATTATCTACAAACATTCATATCCTCCGAATAAACGTCATGGCTTCACCAAGACCAGTCATCAGTGTCCTCGGGTCCCTGAACATTGACCTCGTATCATATGTCCCTCATCATCCCCTCCCTGGTGAGACAATAACTTCAAGCCGGTTCAATGTCTTCCCAGGTGGAAAGGGCGCCAACCAAGCTGTTGCTTGTGCGAAGCTTTCGAGGACCTCTGATCTGAAAAACCCAAGCGTTGATGTTGCCATGATTGGAGCCGTAGGAGCTGATGCTTATGGTTCTGTACTCCTCGACAGTCTAAAGTCATATGATGTTGGAACCGACTCTATCATTGTGAACAAAGACGGAGGAGCCGAGTCCCAGAGTGGAATTGCAATGATCATTGTCGATGAACCAACGGGCCAGAACCGCATTCTCTTATCACCAGGTGCCAACAATTCTCTTGAACCAAGCCACTTCACTGAGATCCCTGGCCCAACACCATCATTGCTTATCATGCAGCTTGAAATCCCTCTGGAGACAGTGATCCAGGCGTTCAAAGCCGCCAAGACGACAGGAACTCCCGTTCTGCTCAACCCTGCACCCGCTCAAGTACTCCCAGCAGAGATCTATCAAGGTCTAGCTCACTTGATCCTCAACGAGACCGAAGCGGCTTTGCTGTCAGACAAGGATGAGTCCGAGTTTGAAAACATCTCTGTTGTTGAAAAGGCCGCTGCTGATTTCCTTGCTCGAGGCGTGCGGAACGTGGTGATTACTCTGGGTGGAAAAGGTGCATACTACGCCAACGACACAGGTGCCAAGGGTCTCATCCCCGCTCTGAAGGTTGAAGTTGTGGACACGACTGCTGCTGGGGACACATTCATCGGTGCTTATGCAGTTGAGCTTGCAGGTGCTGAGCAACGGTCGGAGCAGTTCGACATTGAGAAGGCTGTCAGGTCAGGAATTTGGGCGTCATCGAAGACAGTTGTGCGAAGGGGAGCGCAGGTGTCTATACCATGGAAGGATGAACTGGAGTCAACAAAGTAACGGAACAAATTATTACGATTCTAATGGCCCTATCTTATCCGATTCGCTATCATGAAGTGTTAGGGGTGCGCATTTATCGGTGCGCTGGTATGTCGAGAAGAAGACCAAAATTGCTGCAGATCCGCAATCTCGCTCTGTAGAGGGATCTTTGTCGCATCACCAATTCGCTGGAAACATGAAAGTAATGCTTCCTGCTGGGACGGATATGTCATATCTCTCGCTATACGAACAAGCGTTGCAACAACGACAGGATCCCATTGATCAGAAAAGTTATTCCACAGAGCAAGTTTGGCGAGTTTTTGAGCATGCCAGCTTTTTGAGGCTAGGCGATGTGGTGTCGATGATAATTTGACTAAGCGTGGTTTATATGAAAGCAGTATAAGGGCTGAAAAATGAATCGCTAGGTTTGCTTGAACCGCGATGGCGCTTGAATAGACATCTGCTGTGAATGGGGTATTGGTGGAGGCTGCGTGGTCAACTTCCGGACTCTCTAGTAATGGGATCATATCGGGAGGACGATCTCGAAACCATTGTACACAGCGTGTCCATAATTTGGACCATGTTGCCCATACAAGTGAGTAAGAATCGTGAGATGGTGATTGCACAGGTGCGATGCCGTTGAAGAGAGGGATGATTTCATCGTGGATCAAGTGGCAGCATGCCGCGAGATGTGTTAGACAGTCGTCGTAAATGCTCGGCGGTGTCAGGGCAGAGCTTAAGAATGTGTCGTTTATTAGTGGTAGGGACTGTAATGATGGGGACTTTGTGGTAATAATGGAAGCAGCAAGCTCTGTTGGCCAAGGTTAGCTCGGTTCTTACATGAGATTACATTGTAGTACCTGTCTTGAAGTGAAAGCGATCGAGAGTTTTGAGAGGTTCCTCCTGGCTCTCAAAGAACTGGCACCGTTCTCTCACATCTACGCAGTCGAAATGCAGATTTGCCCACTCAGATGGGCCAGTATAAAAGAAGTTACCGAGAGCAAGTAGTGACCGTCCGATGTTAGTGATGAAAGCATCCTCCAGGGATAACCGATGCTGGAACTGTTGAACGAGATGACTATCGCTTTCATGACTGGCAGAGTTCGAACTCCTCCTACTGCGGCGCATAGCAACCCATATGATGATATCCATTATGGTAGACTTCTCTGCTGCTAGTGTCATTATCTTTGGCCCAAAGGTTGATCTAGGGGCATTTGAGTCTAGCCAGGGGACTATTTGATAACGAAACCGAAGCATTGCTGTTTGTCTCTCTGAGGAGTTCTGCTCTGATAGAACTGTTTCGTTCCATCTTGACGGCGTGGGGATTTGGTTCCCGTCATGTTGGTGATGATTGTTGGTTGAAGGGATTGGTTGAGGAACATCTGTAGTCGTGTTGTGAATAGATTCAAGTCTTTCTGTCCGAGCAGTACTGGCTATGGGGCTCTCAAAGACTGGCTCGACGGGAGCAGGACTTGACTCGACAAAGGATAACAAACTATCTTGGACGGGCTGAAGGCAGTGTTAGGACTAGATCAACTGACTCGTGGGAAACAATAGGACTGACCAGAGATGAATCAGCATCATCGCGGTTGTCCCCCTGCACGCTACCATCTTTCCGCAGTGATGAGCGTATCCCCGGTACAAAGGTCCACTCTTTGAACTCGCACGTCACATTCCTCCCGATACAACTGCCGCATTGAGGTCTTTGTTCATCACCTTGTAACCAAATGTTAGACAAAGTCACCGGGAGAGACGCGACTGACTAACATTTTCTTCGACGTCTTCGACAGGGGATACAGCCTGTGCGGGACCGTCTTTTGTTATCGGGTATTAGTCTTACGACTGGCATTGCGATAAGGTACACACGCGTTTTTGACGAGAAAAAGATGGAGCGATGGGAAAAGAGGAGTCTTGAGGGCGGTGGAGATGGGCAGATGCTAAACTTAATTTCTTAGGGTCGACGATTTGATCAACACGAAATGATATCGGATTTTGGGATATGATTGCTGATTCCCATATTCAAGGGACAATCTGGGGAATAAATTAATAATTGATGAGAGACACGAGAAGGGTTCTTCATCTGTTCCTTGGCTGACTAAATGGCATGCAACTGTCAGCGGCGCATTCCCACGTCACGGTACTAGACCAGAACAGGAAAGGTTCTCGAAATCTCGTGTAAATTTTTTATCAATACTGTGTACGTATCATCTGTATAACTGAGCTTAGGCCTTGAATAATGATCAAGATGGTCAAGGTTACCAGAAAGCAGCAACACGAGTGTCTCATACACTTCATCAGTACTCAAGTTGGAGTCGGTACCTCGATGACCGCCAAAGCGGATCCAAAGTCCAGAGCAGAACGTCACTCGACGAGAATTTACTGGGTCTAATTAATGAACTGAATCACAGGGAAACTGTTGGCGAGAAGTTCACTACTACAATGGCGTAACGGACTATTCGACGGAAAGCGCGGCAAGAATTTAATTCAACTTTATAAGGCCAGTCTTCCTAGGCTACAGTGTTGCGACCATGACCGTTTGGCTAGAGTCCTGGGGAGGGCGTGGTCAAAGAGCGACGCCATCGTGGGAAAGCAATCTCAGCCCTAGAAGCCTGGACCACAGGACTATAGATGCGGCTGAGAATACCAAAGTCATCATTGGTCTTTTCTACCTGGGTTTAATGCGAGGCGCTCCTAGGCTGCATGAGAATGCCACACCTCCGCAATGAAACGGCTCAAATATCATATGGAGGATGCGCACACATTACATATATACCTGGAAGGCCGAGTAGATCGAAACTACCAAAATTTGAAAACAAACTGTCTTATTATCTTAACTATGATGAAACTGCAGCTCCTATTCTTCGCTCTCTTTGCATCTCTTGTACAAGCCCAGTGGAAGGGTTGTTCCAGTCCCTGGCCCAACATAACCCCAGGCAAACAATATACCCTCAAAGATAAATGCCACACTCTTTCAGGCTATCCGAGGAAGTTTGGAAAGGCCAATACAGAAGTCACCGTGACGTATACGCAACAATGGAGCCGTCTACGCAGAAAGACCAAAACAGTCGTAAATCCGATCCTCAAAGAATCTATCGAGAAAAGCATGGAAGTCTACCGCAAATTCGCAAAGCTTCCATCGAGCATTGTCGTCATCCTGACAACAGAAAGTGACCAAGAATTTACAGCCGAGACTTACTATCCTAATCTCAGGAAGCCACCGTGTCAAATCAAGCTGTTCAAGAGATGGACCACCGAAGCAACGACTAATAAACCTCGGGTGCTACAGGCTCTTGCGCACGAGATATATCATTGCATACAGAGTCTTGGGAAAATTGGGAACCATCCTGATCCGCAATGGGTTCGTGAGGGCTCTGCGAATTATTTCAGTAACCTCGTCTTTCCTGAGTCCAACGCCGAATGGTCTGATAAGAAGCATAGCGGCGTCGCGTATAAGCCGAATCTGCCAATCTATGCACATGTTGGTTTAGAAGCCTACGCGACTAGCATCTTCTTCCAAGCGCAAGGCAAAATAGATGAGGATGATTTGAACAGATTTGTTCTGGCAACGCCTGGAGGATCAAGCGGGCTCAAAGAACGAACTCGTCTATCACATTTATCAGGTTTCACTGACGAGTTTTTCAATTTCGCGAAAGATTTCGCACTACAGCAGATCAAAGACACCAATGGAGATCTCATTCCGATCGACAAGATTAACCCCGTTTCTGCGTCAATCAAGTTTGACAAAGCGGGCACTACCGGCACCGCAACGCTCACAAGCACGCCGTTCACTATTTCGGTATTCAAAATTACAATCGACCCTGGGCGCACGGCAAAGATTTACTCATCGGCGAAGGATAACCAGAAGCTTGCTTACCGAAAGTCAGACGCCAAATCGTGGACCGACATGGCCGCCGATTCCTCTTCTGGACGCACTATTGATCTTGCATGCAATCAGAAAAACACTAAACAGACATACATCGTTTTATTCATCTCAACGAAGGATGTGAAGAGTGATAAAGTTAAAATCACGGTTGCGACGGGCAAGCCGAAAAAGTGCGGCGCAAGAAGCGGCTTCATCCTGTATCCTCTCTTTAATCCTACAACTAGCGGCGGGTACTGTCCCAAGGGAACACATTCTTCCAGGCTAGCTATTTGGTGTTGCCCAGACGGGACACAATTGGATGAACATGTAGCGCAGCAAGTCAGTATCTGCTGTCCAACAGGTCAGTCTCGTGTTGTAAATGTTGTTACGCTGATAGGCTAATGGTTAAAGACGCGGATTGCGGCAAGGAAATCGTCCCAAATCATCTCAGATGCGCTAAGCCGGAGTGGATACTCTGGAACAAACAGAACAGAGAGGTCGGATGCTGCCAAGTAGGATTTTACCCTACAGCAAACAGATATTGCACCACGGATCCTGCGGCATGGGATAGACGTTTCGTACAGGTAATCACATGCTTTCACTAAATTTTACAAGAGTTTGCTAACGGCGAGATCGACAGATTCCACAGAGCAGTTAGTCTAGCTACACCAAGATCACATCACAGATTTTCATGAGAATGGGAAATTCAAGGATATTCACTTCTGCTTCATCGTATTTGCGGTATTTCATGGATAAATTCATAGTAATAGGGTAGTCCGAAAACTCAAAATTGAACTTGTCGCATTGCTTAGCCTATCACGGCATAAGTGATCATCCTCCCAAGCCATATTCATATCTAGTCAAGCTGCAAAACCTCAGTGTCTAGACCCCTCGAGATGCGAATCTTCAGATAAAGATACAAACCGACGGATGCACAACCCTCACAGGGCATCGCTTAGCAAGCGTTGTGGTTTGCTGCCGTTGAGCATGGGATTCTGGTAACGTATATGATAAGCGAG
>JABEEM010003040.1:0-17897 GCA_013363185.1 Fusarium secorum | reverse complement strand
GGTTATAAATTTATAGCCTCCGATTGCTGCCCAGATATTGAGATCTCGAATAAGATCTTCTTGTGATGAATACCACTGCTGAGGAGGAAGAGAGTTCATTTGTTAATAGTAGTAAGCAAGGATAGATATGATGAGATGTTAGGCGGTGAAGCAGAAGGGGAGACAGAAAAAGCAGCAAGGCAGAGGGTTAGGGTTATGCTGACTAATGGGGGACCCGTGAGTGTACGGACCCGTCCATCTATTGGGCCCCGCAGGGTTGACGTGTCGGGATCCACGTCAATCCATCACGAAATCTCAGTTTTACTCCAACACATCAAACAAAGACAAAAAGAACATCAAAATGAGCTCAAAGCAGTTGTACGAAAAGACGCGTGAGCAGTCAATCTCTGACTTTGAAGCGCAAACCAAAGACCTTCAAAAAGAGCATCCTGATATCGACTTTAAAGCAGTCGTCATCGAACCAACCATGAATCTCATGTTTGACATCAAGGTACGTTCGTCGATTCTGTATAGAGCGCACTGACATTCCCAGGAAAACCTCACCGAAGACGAGCGAAAGAAACATGAGGAATACATCACCCGAATGCTTCAGAATACCGGCAATCTCTCCAAGGCAGAGAAATACTTTTGGCAGGCCAGAGACTACCTGAGGCCTTACCCTGACGTCCTCAAACAATTTGACGACATCTACATCAACCAAAGACCAATCCCCGTCATGTTATCTCAACTCCACGAAACATTCCATCAAGCAAATAGACGTTCATAGACATGCAGAATTCACAGACATCTAGAATTATTAGCCTCCTCATAGCCAGTTCCCCGCTCACATGACGCCCCATCAATAGGGCGTGATGACAAGGTTTCCCCTTTGTCAGCCAATCAGAAACCACCAGACAATGCCGCCACTTGATAACCTTTACTGAAGGGATCAGACCTCTCTTCTTCACCTTTACAGTGACGTGCATGCATTGACCCCTACAGCACACTCACTCACTACTCACCATGAATTTCAACAACCCCAATCTCTTCACAGACGTCGATCTATTGGACGGCTTCATCAGCGATGATTTAACCCCCTACATGTCCGACTCAGCCCCTCCACCAGACCTATCAAATGGAATGTCAAATCCTGCTCCAACTCATCCTGCGCCGCAAAATCCCTTCACGCCCCTGTCGCAGCATGGACACACTCAACCAGCGCCGCCTGCAAAGGTCGGCGGGAGATTCACGAGGGAGTCGGTGCGGATATTGAAGAATTGGCTTGCGACGCATCAGAACCATCCGTATCCGCGCGAACCTGAACGGCGGATGCTGCAGGAGGAGACGGGGCTTACAAAGACGCAGATATCTAATTGGTTGGCTAATGCGAGACGGCGAGGGAAGATTCCGTCGAGTGCTTCTTCGCCGAGACATGGTGATACGCCTGCTATGGATATACCGCCTAGACCTGGGACGCCGGCTGTGAGGAATACATCTGATATGGATCCTCTGCAACGATGGGTTGATTCACCGCCTGAGGATGAACCTGCTGCTGTTACTGCGATTGCGAGAGCTGTAGCGTCTGTGCGACCGCAATCAGGTGAGTCTGGCGGAGCTCGGGTGAATGAAGCTAACAGAGTAGGCTCCTCGAGTCCATATACGAGACTATCTCGAACGCCATCAGTTAGAAGTGTCGGTACTTCGCGATCCAGCTCAATCAGCTCAGTCAATTCACACACCAGCCGCTCATCACTCGGCCTCAATGAGCTCTTTAGTCGGGGAAGTTCTCGTCGCAGAAGACGTGCATACAAAGAAGAACGACGATCTCTCGCTGCTCCCCGAAAGGCGTTTCAATGCACATTCTGCACAGAGACATTCCGAGCAAAACACGATTGGTCGCGACACGAGAATTCGTTGCATCTGCCTCTGGAACGATGGGTCTGCAGTCCAGAAGGACCCCGTGGCCAAAAGGCCGATAGTCCTGAAATACGCTGCGTTTTCTGCGGCCACGTTGATCCTGATGATGCACACATCGAAACACACAACTACTCAGCTTGCAAGAATCGACCTGTACAGGAACGCACGTTTAATCGAAAGGACCACCTTAATCAACATCTCAAACTGGTCCACAACGCCAAATTCGCCGAGTGGCCTATGAGACAGTGGAAAGCTCCTCCGCCTGCTATACACTCCCGTTGTGGTTTCTGCAATCTAGTGATGGAAACGTGGATTGATCGTGTGCATCATCTAGCGGATCATTTCAAGACGGGCAAGACTATGGCTGACTGGAAGGGCGATTGGGGATTTGAACCGCATATTCTTGAACTTGTCGAAAACTCGATTCCTCCTTGTGAGTTTTATCGTCAACGTGTTGATGGAGGTACTGACTTTCTAGACTTTATCGAAACTGAACGAAATAGTCCTTTTCCATTCGAAGGCAGCCGTGCACTCGTTGAAACGCCCCGAACAGCTTATGAATTGCTCAAATTGGAGCTTGCGTATTTCATGCAGAATCACTTTTACAAACATGCGCGAATGCCGACCGGCGATGAAATGCAGCTCGAAGCGTGTCGAATCTTATTTGCGTCGGAACCGCTATCTCACGTTGACCTAGTCTGCCCATCATGGCTTCGAGACTTGGTTTTTTCGAACGTGGCAATCTCACAACAAGCGCAATTCGGACCGATGAGATCAAACGCCGAGAGTCGACTTTCTTCGCTAGAAATTAGCGGAAAGAATAATATTTTTGAGGGTTGTCCGTTTGAGACGCAGTTGCAAGAGTTTGTGCAAGCGAAGCAGCTCTTGGGATTGAGTATCAGGGATGATGAACTGCGAGAAGAATGCTGTAGAATCGTCGGTCGATTGGAAGAAGTTTCAGCAACACCATCTGATTTTATCGCCAATTGGCTTATAAAAATCATTCATTTACCCGGCGATTGGCTTCTCCCGTTTCGACAACGCACAGGAATTGAGTTAATCGGATTATCCGAGGGAATGAATTTGAACGCGATGATCCAAGATTATACGCGTCTTGAGCAGGAACTTGGAGCTTATCTCGACCTGCAACGCGTCATTGGCATTGAACCACCCGACGACGACCTCCGCCGACAAGCGCGCGTTATAATCCACGGCTCAGATTCCAATCTGAATCATACAGCAGCAGACGACGATTATTGGCTAGCAGCATTTCGGCAGCGACATTCCACGACGACGGAGAACACTGAAGCTTGGAACACGCCACTTCGCCCAGATCCCCATCTCCTCGCCGCTCGAGGTCTCGTTCTCAAAACAAGTACAGCTTTTCTAAATGATCATAATTACTGGCGATGGTTCACGCAGGAATTACGACGATGGGTATCCGCGATAATGTCGCCTCATAACCCAGCGAGTCGCGTTCCATCAGACGAAGAGATCCAACATTACGCGCGATGGATCAGCTACAACGAGTACGTCCCCATCAACCTCAACCTGATAGACGTTTCTAACATTTTAGCGACGACCCATTTAATCAAACCATTGCAGAGAACAAAGATTGGCTCGAGGCGTTTAAACGAGATGTTGGTATTACAGAGGCGCTTAATAACGGCCAGATATGACGATCAACAAGGATGTCACACTTATTAAACTCTAACGGGATCTCTAACGGTAAAATGAGAACTCTAACTTAACAAGTTTAAAATCGGCCGATCAATTTAACCTTGTACTCTTATCTGCTGCCAAGTGAAACTGCCGACGTTTGTAATTCATCCGAAACTCGGGTCAGACTTTGCCGAGACTTTTAACGTGGATAAGCTTTTTGATTCGGCCAATTGTAATGGTCCGTGAAATAGGAGGATCTACAACTGTATCCTAAAGGAAAAAGGCAATCCAAGAGATGTAGATGATGCAATTACTGACTATCAAGAGCGTTGCGATATGCTTACAGACTCAGCTCGCATTAGCCTTCTAATACCGGCAATTCAATCTTTATCCCCAGGCATCAGCCGCCGGCTTATAGGGCTGATCTCAACAAGCACGCATTTTGAATAGCCGAAACAGGATAACGTCAACTGGTTTCAAGGCACGGCTTGTGGGGGTTGCACCACGCTACACGTCACCCAAGATCGTCAGCTTTAGCCCCGAGGGCCCCGACAGTTTGGGGGCTAACGATTCCAATCCCGTGATTGGCCAACAACGGGACGGAGCTAACATGGGAAGCCTGTAAGCCAAGATGTACAGTATTGGCGAGCAGTTTATATAACGAGTTTCCCTCTCGCTGGTGAGATTAATGGACAGCAGTTATTAAAATGTCGTTTTCTACCCTGGTGGTGGGTATTTTCTACCTTGCGGGTGTGTCTGCCGCTTCTGTTTCGAGGCAGATACAGCTTGGTGATCATGAGTACTTTGTTCCTCCGACCGCAGCGTGGACATTGGATTCGTGGGATGCTTCGGTCGATGCGGAGGAGTTTACGCCGTTGACGGTTGTTGGGTTGAATCAGACGGCAAATGCTGAGCGTGTTGCCTCTGCCTTGGGGGAGTATGAGAAGGATGATGTTTGGACCAAGGAGTTTACCCAGGGTATGTTATGCGATTCACCTACTTGACGTATCTGATGGTCGCAGTTTTGTACGTCAAGTCTGATACAGAATTGGCCTTCAATTCTTCCAAGTACAACGTTTCATCTGTATACACTGGCCAAGAGTCCGTGCCAGCGGGTCCATACTTTGTACATCGCTACACCGGCAATGTCTTCCAAGCATACCGTCTCTATGTCGACACCAACCAAGCCTTTATCCAAGTATGTTCTCCGCTTATGCACTCAACATCACTGACAGTAACAGTCTACATACCAAGACCCCTCCGGAACCCACCACCCCCTTCGCGCCGGCGCCCTCTCCGCCGGAGGTCTCACGATCGCCGTCCCATCGCGTTTATACTTCACCCCCACGAAGGAAAAGCCTCTCGCCGGTCTTCGCCTCGGTGTCAAGGATCTGTACGACCTCAAAGGAGTCAAGACAAGTGGAGGCAATAGAGCGCTGTACGAAATGAGCAATGTCAAGACCAAGACTGCCGTATGCGTACAGAAACTCATCGATGCAGGCGCTGTAGTCGTTGGAAAGAACAAAATGTCCGAGTTTGCTTTTGCTGGAGGATACGTCACAGAGCACATCGACTACCTTCTACCGTTCAACCCGCGAGGTGACGGGTACAACTCGCCTGGTGATAGCTCTGGTGGGTCAGCTGCAGCTGTCGCTTCGTATGACTGGCTTGATGCCAGCATGGGAAGTGATACAGGTGGTAGTATCCGTGGCCCTGCGCTCCAGAATGCTGTTCACGGCAATCGTCCTACACAAGATGCTGTCAATCTCACAGGAGCTCTTCCTCTTTCATCCGCTATGGATACATCGGGCATCATTGCCAGGGACCCTATCGTTTTGTCCAAGTTCACCCGATCTCTTTATGCTGGCACGATCAAAGAGTATTCTGGGTTGCCCTCTGAAGTCCTCTTTGACAGTGGCAGTGAACGGTTTCTCCTTAACCTAGAAAGAGACTCCCCCAAAGCGGCAAATGCGGTAGGAGATTTTTTAAACAGCATCACAAGTCTCCTGTCTGCCGATGGAAGTGTCTTCTCGATTGACTCAGCGTGGACAAACTCTACACCCAAGGCGTTCAGCGACGTCGCCCTCTCCAACATCGTTGGAAATGTCTACTTGAATCTTACAACCTATGAACAGTGGAACGAGTTTGGTCAACAGTATGTTGAAGAGTACAAGAGTCTCCACGATGGAGCATTCCCGCATATGGTGCCTGAGATTCGCGAAGGGTGGATGAACGCTAATAAGACAATGACCGAGTTGACTCACGAGGATGACTTGGCTTCAAAGAAAGGAGTTGAGGAATGGGTCGCGAGCGACTTTTTGACAGCTGATAACAAAAGTTGCTCAAATGCTGTCTACGTCTATCTATCAGCCAGCTATCCTTCATACAAGCCTGATGTTTCTCAAGAGTATGTCATCCCTGTCCATTTATTCCACCGCTAACAAATTAGTGGCTCAAATCCGTATATCCGAGAGCTTCTCCAAGCCAGTTCCAACCAGCAGACTCTCATCACCCAGCTAAACACTACCGTCAACTGTAACTCGACCCTTGGATCCGAAGAAGCCTGCGAGGAATCCTTGGAGGCAGAAAAGGCAAACTCCAACAACCCAGGCTCTCAGACCGTCTACGCCGGAAGACTCGCCTCTGTCGCAGGACTCCCAGACTACGCAGTCTCACTGGGCATGTTTGACCTCGGGCAATTCTCCAACTCAACACTCCAAAACGAGCTTATCCCCCTAGGAGTCAACATAATGGCAGCAAAAGGCTGTGACTTTGTAATTCTGGATATTATTGAGGCACTCCACAAAGAGGGTGTTATCAAGACAGCCAAGACTGGTAAAACATCATAAGTAGTAATGAGATAGTCAATAATCATCGCCCCTAATACATTCCCGCAATTAGGGGCCAGCGGACGACATCACCCGGGCGGGGAAGCTGAGTCGTGGTGAATTACCGTAATTGGCTTAGTTTTCGCGTCATCACATCAGGTCTGATACGCTGATGGCAAGTCGGGGAAGTAATCCGGAATTGGAAAGTTTCTAGGCACGGTTATCATCACAAAGGTATTTAAGTTCAACGACATTCTGTTTTGTTTCATCATCAGCCATGTCTTTACTACTTGAATCAATGGGCCTTCATCAAGAAGTTGTTCTCGTTGCCTTTGCGGCAGTGGGTTTATGTCTCTTTGCTGTGTATGAATGGATGCGCAAGGGAAAGACGGCGGGTATGTCCTCCGATACTTGGAGAGTTTATCTAACAAGACAGTCAAAACGGACGTTGAATGGAAGACGCCTTCGCCAAAACCTCTGCTTGATTTTGATCTGGACGCAAAGAAGCCTGAGCTATACCGACCCTGTCGCCATGGACCCAACCACGTCACCATGGGCATTCGGAAGATGGACTGGAATAATTGGATTGAGATGGATTCCAACTTTCTTTGGTACCATGATCTCAAGGTCTCTGAGCTCGAGAAAGATATTGATGCGCATGTTCAATATGTTGACAACGCTGTTACTCGCGACGCCTGTTTTGAGGTTCTAGAGGAACTGACTGCATACTTGACTGTTCGGTATCCCAAGATCTTGCAGCTCAGAAATGGCATTCTTCGCAATACATTGACTAAAGAAGAATTCAATTACCCAGCCAGTATGTATCATATTCAGGCCTAAGACCTAACTGACCATCAGATACTCCCAAGGAAGCGATGGCAACAGCTGCCAAACTGGTCCAAGACGATCTTATCATCATGGTTGAAGAAGACGGTGAGTTGCCTCATTCATTCTCTTGCTAGGCTGACATTTTAGACGGCCAATACCATCTTGACGCCGGAGCTGTCTGTCTCCCTGGTTTCTGGCGATTGAGCGAAAAGTTCAGAATGTCTCTAGACACTCTTCACATTGAGGCCAAGGTTCCTCATTACCAGACCAAGTTGCAAAAGTCTATGAACCGCTTCTTCAAGACGATGCAGCCTGATAAGGCGGTGGTTCGAAACAATGTGAGTGCGTTCCCCGTCTGGTAATCCGTTGCTGACCATTCAGTTCTTCATTCAACTCGATGATGGTCTCCACTGGTCTCACCGCATGGGCGATCAAGACAGCAACGAAGTAGCCTGTAAGTACACCTCCACCTCTTCTTGAAACACCTAACAAATATTCCTCAGCCTGGGAAACGGCAAATGACAAGGGTCTCACCATCAACGACCTCTACTTCCGTTCTGAGAGACAGTCACTCCGACGACTTCCTCGATCCAAAGCTCTTCTCTTTACGGTTCGTACATACTTTGAGCCCATCACTACAATTGCACAAGAGCCCCATGTTCCAGGGCGTCTGGCTGAAGCAATTGAGAACTGGGATGAGGCAGCATCAAAGTACAAGGGAAAACACCACTGGGCGGATATTCTCTTGCCATATTTGCACGAGCAAGATGAGTTGCAGAAGAAATCGGGAGCTTTGGACAAAGTTCCTGAGGGAAGCTTTCCGTACTAGACAGAACAGGTAGAAACATAATGAATCTCTGTTCACTCGTCATTTCACTTACCTTGGCCAATGGGGATCCACGGATTAATATTGTTCCCACGGACCATGTCAACCTGCTTACATCTGAAAGTGCGGTAAGCCCTCACCATTTCATTGCAATCCACATAGATACAAGCCGAGATAAGTCGCGTCATGTCACTCACTGAGTTCCATTACTTCTCTTTACTTCCTCTAGAACTCCGCCAAGAGATCTACAGCTTAGCCACGCCACCCCGTTTTGTCCACGTCCTAGGATATACTGAGCAAGATTACGATGAATTCGCGGAGCATATACGTACAACACCAAACGCCATCCGACTAGACGAATCTCTCACACACTTTTCATTCAATTGGCGATCTCAAATTCCGTCTCAGACCAAACAGCGATCACTTGAGCGCTATGGCTTCTCGAGCACTAAGTCGGTGTATCAGCCGTGGAAAGTGACAGGGCTCGCACCACAAATCAGTCTTGACTGGCTAAGCCAGCATCCTGCTTATGCTTGGGAACTCTGTAGGGAAGGTGACCTGTTTAGCACGGCTCCAATTCCAGCATTCTTGCATACATGCCGTGAATCTCGACACGCCTTGATCAAGAGAGGCTATCAGCTTGCCTTTCGCACACGGTCTCACGGTCCTCGAACATGGTTCAATTTTGATACAGATGTCCTATTCATCTCTCGTGGCGACGATTGGGGCACCAAACATCGCGTACTAAGTGGCTGCCCGTGGGATATCGGTCAATTCCATCCCAGTGACATGCAAAAGGTCAAAAGAGTTGCCTTGGAAGAATCCACAGGATCTCTTTACCTTGCACATCCTAGATTCAGCGAAGGCAACTACAAGTTCGCCGACATCTCATCTGTATTGCGACTCTTTAAGCACATCGAGGAATTACTTTTGGTGGAATGGACAGACTCACATATTGTTTCATTCTGCCCGATGAAGGACTTTTACGACAGGGCGAAGCCACAACATAGATACGACACTCAGTGCCTTTGGAGCTACCAACCTGTCAGCGAGGTTGACGTACTTCCGCAACTGTTCCCCCCCACGAACTCCTGGAGTCCCCTGACCGTAGCATCCATCGGACCCCACGGAGAGCTTCTCATCAACCATCGAGGCCTGGAGAGAAACGGGTACTTCAGCATGGTTCAGAGGTCCCTGCGAGAGAAGCTCGTCGACTACAGAAACTCAGTAGGCTCACGGCAGAGAGTCGATGCCGATGTTTGGTGGAATATACCCACCATCACGGCCGTTCATGTCATGTCGAATTGGGGGCATGGACTTATTGGTCGGGAACGGGAGCGCGCTCTGAGTCAAGTCTATAGCCTTCGACAGAGGTGGCTGGCCGATGAAAAGCGACGCTCTAAACCTCTGACGCAAAGAGAAGCAGCCGACTTTGAAGCCGATGAGGAGGCATATAACCTCGTTTTGGAGGATGAGGACCCATATAAGGCGCAGCGGACTTGGTGGATTCGAGAAGGGATAATCCCTTTCCTTGATGAGTGAACAACTTGATGAGCGTTTGGCAAAGGATGATGCTTTCGCTAGGTGACGTCTATTCCCACTAATAACAAGAATTACGTGAGATCAGCATAGGATTAGCGAATTTTAGGCTACTTATTCTTGACGTGTTTTCTATGTACAAAACTCTGTTACTCTGGTAACCTTCCTGACCTTTTTCCTTATTCACGGCTGATGCGGCGGGTTTGGTTAATAGGGTGACATAAGAAGTGACGGCTACCAAAGTATCCAGTGGATTATTTTTGGTAAACAGTGTGGTAGATCATCTGTCGTGACAAGGATACCTTTTTCCTATCTAGGTTTAGTCATTGATGCATCACTTTTAGAACAAGGTATTCCGATCCACAGCTCGATTGCTTGATGAATTCAGACTCTATAAGTATTGAGTATTTTTGCAGGTAGGTAAGAAATACTTAACCTTAATAGGGAATAGGTATTAACACCTCTTACCTAGATCAGAAAGAGGTATTAGCTGGCTACATTACGTTTGTAGGTGTCTCTTGGCTTTAGAAATGCATCGATGTAAATACAAATAGGACCGTTGTCGACAAGAATTGGGCTTCTGTTAATCACTCAACTACATAAGCCCTCTTGCTCTCGACATGGCAATCGACAGCTTCTCTCTTCAGGGAAAGATAGCCATAGTCACTGGCTCTGGCCGAGAAAACGGCATCGGCGCAGCTATAGCCATCACATTGGCTCGTTCGCTGTGGCAGTCCACTCGGGTCGATACATAGTAACAGTGGCGACGATTAGAGACGCAAATCCAATGTTCACAGAGAGGGCGATGGTCCAGTTCCTGATGAGCCATACCCATCCGGTAAAGTAGGCCATTGCATGTTGGTATCTCTTGATATCTGTGAGTCTATACAACCCGTGTTATACGCCTGAAGATTTCGGGTATCGAGAGGCCAGTTCTCCAAGAGATACTGCAACGGCTCCTTGAAGGAGGACGACAACCAATACGCCAATGAACATCAAAAGCTGTCCACCGCCGTAGATGGAGGACATCAAAGGACCACCGAGTCCATACGGAACCGCAGTGACAGCAAGGGATATCCCCAGTACTGAAGCAAAGGATCGGTTCTTTCGTAACTGAGGAGTGGAGACATCTTGGAGAACTCCAGGAGATGAACTATCAGTTCTGTAAATTTGAGAGGAAACAGAGTCGCGTTTGGGTGACATTTTGGTGACGATAACAACATTTTGCAATAAACGAGAGAAAAGCAACTCATCGAGATGTTTTGCACACGTGAGGGTTCTGGAGTTACTTTGGCAACTTAATGGTCCTCCTGGTATTGGAATCTGGGGATGAAAGGACTATCCCTATCTGGGCAGGTTTTTAGACTAGTCTAATGGACCCATCCTGGTACGACAAGCTTATCTGATACTGGATTGAGATAGCGGATATAAGATGGCATTAACACAGGGTTCAGGCTCCAGATCTGGGGTCTGGGGAAATGGGAAACGGTCAATGTACATAATAGCACCGAGGTTAGTGGCTTCGTATGAAGAAATTAGCTTTGTTTCCATGTACGCGGAACCCTTACCGCATATAGCTAGCCTGCCAATATGGATAGCGGCAGTTACGTATACATAAACGACGTCAGTGGCGTCTGCCTACCGACTTTCAAGGACAATAGTCGTTATTATAACTAAATCAGTGGCTATAAGCCAACAGCCACCCTGGCGTTACCTTAGTCTCGCTTACAGTACTAGATTCTAGCCAATCCGGGGCAATTATGGTACAAATTGCCGCGATCAAGATGACAGATTTAATGTACCGGCCTAGGGGTTCTCCGCGCATCTGAATTTGACTATTTCCAAAGCCCCCAATGTTCTGGACTTCCCCTATTGAAGATATTGGCTTCTGCGTAAGAATTATCTTGCATGTTCAGTAATCAATCTCGACTTGTCATTGGCGCCTTGGTATTGGCTCGGGAACTTGGCAGGGGTACGGGATAGGCATTATTGTGAAGGTATTAAGGGATGGCAAATGCAAGTCCCATGAATCCGGTAACTCAAACCGTCCGACGCCATGAGATCTACGATCAATACGCATTAGTGGCTGTAGCGCAGGGCATGTGACTAACCCCGGGGGGAAGTGGCAAGTTGGTAACCGAGACTGGTCATAATCACACTAACACTGACTTGTCACAAATGGGAGTAGCTCGTCACGGACATCAGCGACTCAAATCAACCAGTCAATGATGAACTAAATTACCCCAAGAACGAAGACCTTCCTTGATGTTCTAACGTAGGCATTAGGACCCATGTTCGTGCCACAGTCGATACAGAGATCTTGGAAATTGTGATTAAACTAGCATACTCCAACAGAGGTAAAACAGCAATATAAATGCCCAATTCAACTTTAAGTTTTAAGCTTGTTTCCAACGTCAAAAGCAATAGCATCGTTTGCAGATTAGGTTCCTGGCTTATTGTCAAAGGATGGTAGACTGCTCTAGGGAACCAGATGAAGTAATTTGTGGTTGTGTGGAGCAGGCTTCCTGCGTCTCTGGAAAGCTTCCAGGGCCGCGGGCACAAAGTGAACGCCACTACTGTGCTTGGGGGGGCTTCGTGCATGCAGTCGGCAATGGGCATTCAGGTTGTCTGTACGCGTGAAGGTGTCCTTACCACAGAACTCGCATTGCAAGCGGAATTGCTTCGGCTTATGCTTGCTTTATTCTCGTTAGCCAAGTCTTTGTGTGGGGACTAATACTCACGTCAAGTAATGGCGCTTGGCGTGCTCCTTGCGCTTGAAGCTCTTGGTGCAGGTTTTGTAACCGCACGGGTAGCGAAAACTGTTCGCCAAAGAGATCTGTAAGAGAGCCGCTGACTCTTTTAGTTTTTCTGCGCAAGTTAGTCTGTGCGTTTCAACTTAGGATAAGCTTACCCTCCATGAGCCTTTCCTCCTGAAGATAAGGTTTTGGGGAAGACGCCCCAGACCAGTCGAAAGGCTCCGCATCCGAGATGCTGCATGAGTCTGGACGTAAAGTCGGGAGATCCCAAATGGCTTCATGCTGGACTGGCTCAACCGAATCCCAAGGTGAGTTCTTAATACTTGGGCCCACGCTAGCTGGGCTGGCCAAAGGCGCCTCAATAGACTGGTACGAGTCGTTGAAGATGTATCCATTGTTCAGGCCCATGTCAGTATCCAATAGGTGACCGTCATCCATGGCGGGTTGAACGGGAAGGTATTCACCTGCTTCGACAGGCGAATAACCAAAGCCGATTCCGAAATGCTTTGGAGGCTGGGGAGTGAAGTATGGAGCACCTGCCAGATCCTCCGTGAAAGAAGGGACGTTTGGATACCGATATTCGAGAACGAAGTTGGCGTTGTAGGGAACCGTATACCAGCTGGTACAAACGTCAGTCATGAGTCTAATGTCTGATGGCCAGTGTCTTACTCCTTTAGGCCCTCCACATCACCGAAATTCAGCTCATAGGATCTCGGAACAGAAAGCTGCTCCATTTCGAAGGGCCCCTGAGCTGCAGCTTGGGGGAACGGATCGTACTGTGGCTGCATAATGTGATCTGGCACAAAGAGAAGAGATAATGCTTGATAGACAGGAGCCGTGCGTAACGAAGCGGAGATCGAGCGAGCGGGATCCCCTGCTCTTAAGAACCTGGATCCCCGCCGTACCGGGTCACATGGAGATTCGATCCGTTGCATAAGCCGAAGAAGACTAACGTAAGGTACAGGTACGGTGCCAGTAGGAACATGTCGAAGAGGTGGGCCCGAGGATCTGCAACGTCCCTTGCCAGGCTGAACCGGCATCGGTCCTACGCAGCCGGTGCGGCCGTGACTTGAACTTGCTAGAACAGAGCCACGCTCTTCCTAACACTGTACTAACACAGGACGAAACTCGCAGGGACCCGGGCCCCGGGGAGAAAGGTTAAACGACCCCAACTACACCAAAATTCGCTGGTGTTCCACCCATCGAGGGGTCGTTTTTTATTCGCGCCCCTAGCTAAGAGGCCTTGATGGTCTACTCGTTGCACTTGGACAGATGGCTGAAGCGGAATCATGGTACGAGGCTGCATAGTCAATCAAGTAGATGAATCGGGATAGGCTAGTTCTGAAGTCTTGGCCAACTCCAGAGATGTACAAGTGGTCTCAATAACCGTGCAGCGCCATTGGCTCCGTAAGTTTCAAGGGTACAACTGTCAGGGATAGCCCTGATTTATCGGCAACAGGGTGCAATAAAGTTTACCAAGCGGGCAATATTTGGTGCCATCACAGCTGACTATCTATCCCTGTTACGGGCCGCCTTGTCTCAGGCACAGCCAAACGATCTAGACTCCAGTTCGTGCGCGTGTGGAAGACCCCATAAAATCTGGACTGACATGTTAAGATCATACTAAGTTCTGTCTGCTGATTTAAACTCTGAGCCATTTAAGATCATATTTTGATGGTGGCTGACCGAGTTAAATCTGACTTAGCGCGAGAGACTTAGTCGAGGACATGACTTCCAGTGTTCGCTGACTTAGCCTAGTTCTATTTCTGTCATCACATAACAGGCTCCGATTGCGCATTTTATGCCGCAGAGGAGTTTGATAAAAGGTCAAAAGACTCAAGCATACAAAGAAAAGTTACCATATTCACTGCAACCAAGAATTGTAGTTTGGCTTGATTCCCTCTTCGGTCCCGAATGACCTGAGACCTGTGGCGTTGTGAGAAGTGAAAAGCCCCGCCCGTCAGACTAACTCGTATCATCGTCCCATCATTGTCCAGTGTCACTTGTCCTCTTTGCAACTAAAAATTCCCAAAGGCATGAATTAGGTGATAATATCCAGTATTTGTTTCCTCCAGTTGTAGATAGGATTAATAATTCAGTACAATTATGTAAATATTCTCTCATACCTCAGAAGGTCCCTCAAGCCATGCGGAGGATGGGCAGTTGAACTCAATGACTGAAAGGTTGACCCTAAGTTTTTAGCAGGAAACAGAGTACAGAAAAGATTGGCTTTGCGCCAGTCTAGATAAGGTAGCGATGAGGGGTTACTCACGTTAGCAATGCTAAATAACCCTTTTTACTGAAAATATATGATTATATCACTAATTAAGATAGCTAGATGATAAATTACAGTATATTGTAATTTATCTATAAGAATAAAATATCAAAGTATCTAACAAATTAAATTAATGACAGTAGAAAAAGGTAAGTTTAGTAAACAACCCATTGCATCACGAAAAGAATTTAAAGATGAATCACAGTCATTTGCTGTAATCCATCGTGATGGTCTGAATGCCGATCCCATTTGCAGCTAAGGCCCCTATAAAAGAAAGAAACATCTTTAAATGAGGCCAATCAAAACCGGCATCAAGCAAGCCAGCAGGCTCGCCATAACCATTTCGACACTGATGCGGCCGATCGACCCAGAGCTTCCGGAAACGATAGCAGGAGAATTTGAAGGTCCTGGAGCGGCTGCCGTAGTATTCTTTCCAGATTGACCACCAGTGGCAGGTCGAGAATCAGTGTGCTGACCAGATCCAGAAGAAGTGGATTGCTTGGGGTTTGCAGTCAAAGACTGGGAGCCAGGATGATGAACATCGGGCTCAACAGCCGTAGGGGGATAGTGTTGGTCGCCAGATTGTTGAGTGGCGTGGGGGGAGAGAGCGCCAGTCGCGCCGGGAAGAGTCTCAGAACAACCAACAGTGACGGTCGGAAGCACCCGGGTCAAGACACAGCCTGAGGCCAGGTCGTTGCCACCGGCAAGCACTCCATTGAGGAGGGAGAGAAGAGCCAAGGCGGAGAGATGCTTCATCGTGCTTTTGTAGTGATTTTTGAACGAGTGACAGGTTTAAGGAGTGGACGACAACTGGCTGGGTAGATGTAATGCCAAGTTGGAAGTTTGAACACCAGTGTTTTATATATGCGCAAAATTACTTAGTTGTCAAGGATATTCCAGCTGAACAAGGCCTTAGACATTCCTGGGAATTAGCTATGCGTTGCGTAGGTCGATGAGATGCGTATCGGCCGCCATATGCCTGTTATGGATAAAACATTCTGCGCCAAGATGGAGAAATGCCACTATCCCTTGACTTGCAGGACTCACGGGAGAATCATGAGCTGTTTTGATGTGACTCCAATGATCCAGTCTTGGCAAAGTGGTAAGACAGAATTTCTGTGAGTCGAGTGACTTAAGTCTGACCAGACATGAGGCTTCTGGTACCCCAGAAAGTGATAGCAGTGAACCTTGTTTCTCAACAGCGTATCTCATGTGTGGCGAAATTTCTTTCCAAGAAGAGCATGAAATCCTCTGCTAGGCTAGATTTTAATCGTATGAGACAACCTGCTATCCCTAAGACTCGGGGGTCTTCCTCATGTAGTTAGTAACCGCCTGAAGCAGCGGCTGACGCGTTCATATCGTTGAACTCGGACGAGCGCGTATGAACTTTGGAACTTCCTAAAGTAAAGATAGCGGCCCATCTTTCAGCTAAAGGTGGTAGTTTGGACTATCCCCTAGAAACAATTCGCCGAAAACCGGCTTCTTGTTGGCCTCCCTGCAACTGAGGGGCAGAAAATAGGATAAACTATTGTCATTTTAGGAAACACACGTGAACCATCAATTTTCGAGTCAGAAATCGTCACCAAGCAATCAAAAGAATGAGAAACGAGGTGAATATCAAATGTATATAATCTAGAAAACACTCCCAGGAATCAACAACTCATCACACATTCACTATACATTCATTCATTCTTTACATCATTCATTCGCTTTTTCCCCATCTTGACGCCTAGTCATGCATCTTCCGTCCATTGTTAGACGGGGTGCGACTCTGGGCCTGGTGAGCAGCGTCTTTGCTGCTCCAAGCCCTGAACAACAGACGTGCCCCGGCGGTGGTATTGAGATCGTCGCCCTCCAACCTGTCGCGGTTGTTTGTGATGGCAAAACTTCTGTCACTACGATCACTCGTACTTACACCCAGTACCCGGGGTCATCTGATGTCCCCGATCATCCTGGCCAGCCTGGAGAGCCCAGTAAACCTGGTTCTCCTGGTTCTCCTGGTTCTCCTGGTTCTCCTGGTTCTCCCGGTTCTCCCGGTTCTCCCGGTTCTCCTGGTCCTGGCAACTCAGGCAAACCGGGTGGATCTAGTGGACCTGGTTATTACCCTCCTTGCGATGGTTGCGTGACCATCACAACCACCGCCACTAAGCCATTCTATACCATTGTTCCCCCCGCTACGAAGGATGGCGTATCCACTGTCATAACTGGCGTCCCTCCTCCCTGTACCCACTGTGTCACTGTCACTACCACTGGATCTGTTCCTTATGTCACCACAGTCCCCCCCGCCTCTTCTGGCGGAAAGAGTACTGTCATTACTTATGAAGGACCCAAGACCGTCACTGACTGGGTCCCATGTCATGAATGCGTCACTGTCACTACTACTGGATCCGTACCTTATATCACTACAGTCCCCCCCGCCTCTTCTGGCGGAAAGAGTACTGTCATTACTTGTGCAGGACCTAAGACTGTTACAGATCAGGTTCCGTGTTATGGCTGTGTTACTGTCACTACTACTGGGTCTGTACCTTATGTCACCACGGTCCCTCCAGCCACCTCCGGGGACAAGACGACAGTCATTACCTGTGCCGGGCCAAAGACAGTCACTGTGACTGGCAAGGTCCCTGAAATAACAACTATGCTTCCTGCACCAGGTTGTCAATACTGTACGGCCACAGTTATTGTTCCTCCACCTTTTCAAACCACTGTGACCACAACAGGATTGATTCCAGGCACCACAACATTGCCCGTTCCCAGTGGCTGTACCAAGTCATGCACCGCAACTGTTGTTGTCGCCGCTCGTCCATCAAGCTCAGGATTTATCTCCCGCCCTCTGACCACCATCCGTACCACTGGGCCCGTGGCCGGAACCACTACGCTGCCTGTGCCTTCAGACTGTCCCACTTGTACTGGAACTGTTGTGATTACCAACGGTCCCTCAAGCTCCCGACCATTCACTACTATAAGGACAACTGGCCCATCTCCTGGCACGACCACTCTGTCTGTACCTTCAGACTGTCCCACTTGTACTGGAACTGTTGTGATTACCAACGGTCCCTCAAGCTCCCGACCATTCACTACTATAAGGACAACTGGCCCATCTCCTGGCACGACCACTCTATCTGTACCTTCAGACTGTCCCACTTGTACTGGAACTGTTGTGATTACCAACGGTCCCTCAAGCTCCCGACCATTCACTACTATAAGGACAACTGGCCCATCTCCTGGCACGACCACTCTATCTGTACCTTCAGATTGCCCAGCCTGCACTCATACATGGGCAAACCGTT
>JABEEM010003038.1:0-15797 GCA_013363185.1 Fusarium secorum | reverse complement strand
AGGTCGCAGGCCCGATATCGGCTGTAAAGTATGTGAGGTAGCTATTTGTAACTCGGCTGACTGCTGGTACTTCTATCACACGCAAATTTAGGCGCGTGCAAATGTACCTTCGGTTGCGCTCATTTTGATAGGTCCTACACCCTTGTCGTGACCCCACTGGAGGCTTGTGCCGCTCAAAGAGATAAGTATAAGAAGAATTACTTTTACGCTTTTATTATAGTTTCTTTTTTCTTAAATAAGAGTTATCTATTTACATTTACTATCTATATTAATTAACTTCAACTTAGAAGTAAGTACTTCAATTACTAATATTTCACTACTTATAGTCAGATAACTTTACTCAATTCATTAATATACTTTTGCTGATGAGCTAAGTAGGAAACGAAACCATGCACTTGTCACCTCTTCTTGCCGGACTATTCGCTGCCGCACTTGTAGCTGCCGATAGTTCGAAGAAGTGCCAACCACTCACATTATCAGCAAAGTACACTGCCTGCTATAACGACTGGGAGGGTTGCGTTTGGGGTACATGCAAGGATAAATTTTTTTATCTTAAGTGTACCTGCCCAGATGACCATCCTCATGTCAAGTGTGGGACGAGTTGTTAAGGATATCACCACAAACGCCTTGACAGCCTCTTGCATCATCATTTTCAAAGGCCAATCAAACGGTCAAAGCTTTTCGGCTTTTGCTGTAGCCGCTGTCCACCCCGGCCATCAGAGGGATTAACTTTGGTACTGCGTGGCTGAGTGCTGAGCTTAGTGGTAGACCTGAATGATGCACGCTATGGCTTCGGCAAGATTTATCCATGTAACGTAGCATTTTGAGCTTTTCAGAATTCGACTTAATACCCCACAGTGCGAACAGATTAGTACTGCATAGTGGTTTAGGAGTATATAACTAATAGCTATATGAGTTAAACACCAGGCTTATCATCCATTTTATATAAACCAGTGATTAGAGTGATGCGGAAGAAATTTGATTTCTCACTATAAATCTTAACATCACGCTTCTAAGTATTCCGATTTCAGAACTCAGTTCAAATACTTAGCCTCGTAAGCTATTATGAATGAACTTGAATATCAGTCGAGATTCATTCCAAAATGGGAAGTGCAGAAAACAGGCTGCTTCACTTCGTTACCTATCCGCTTTCATCCACGCAATGATATCGCCGACGCAGCGACCGCAAAGTTCATTGCAGACTGGACTAAGTACATTAAAGACAGTAGAGAAAATAGAACTCACTTTTGTCCTGCCCCTGTAGGAAATTGGAATTCATTACTCTATCCCGAGGGCCTTCCTGAAAGACTTAGCAGTATTTCATATTCACTGGACCTTGGTCTAATACACGACGCTAAGTTTATATTCTATAATTGAGAGTGATATGTATTATTGCCTTAAGATGATAGCTGACTGATCTGGTCAACTAGATATGAATGAGGAGCTTAGTGTCTAGGATGCTGTGGCGTCATATAAACATTAAAGGCCTGCTTTGGACCCTCAGAATAACCGCAAGTAGGACCTCAAGTCATTGCAATCAAGATTCAAATTACTTCTATCTGAGTGTGTCACTGATTGTATTAAAACTGATCGCGAACTTGACACTGCTATGCTAAAGGCTTTCCGTGTTCTTTGGCTCGATATCGCCGAGAATGCCACTGACGATGCACTACAGACAATGAACGAATATTGGGATGTGCGGATGTCAAATGGCGTTATGAGGTAAGAAGGATGCGGACCCGTCCGTCTATCGAACAGAAGGATTTATTGATGTACCATAGTAGTGTGTTTTGGCCAATGGTGCTTTACGTCACGAACCTGCACCTCTCGGAATAACAGCATACGCTAGTCCAACCCATTATTGCCGCTGCTGAAGAAGCTCTTTGTTGGACAAATGACTACTTTAGCTATAAACGAGAAGTTTGGGAGACTTGAAACCGGAAAGGCAAAACGCATCGTCAACCTTGTCGAAATGTTGTCACGCACCAAAGGTTTTTTTCATGTACATAGGCTAAAGAAGAAGTGAAGAAAATGATCTTGGAAGCAGAAGCCAAGTATTGTCGTCTTCGTGGCGACATTCTCAGTTCACATCCGGACATGTCTCTGAAACGGTGGATTGAATAGATTGGCCTCTGGATTTTCGGTAATCACTATTGGCTCTCAGCTTGCTCGAGGCAAAATATGTGGAAAACAAATGGCTTACCAAATGACACCGACGATCGTTCGATTAAGGGCGCCGTTCACAGCAGTCAAATTCAGAACCCACATACTGGTAACGAAAACACATCGTTGGAAGCGCTCAAACTTCTTTTTGACTCTACACCCGATAAGTCGCATCCCGTTTGTCGATATCCAAACGATAAACTCAGCGATCTGGCTCTGACTGCACCCGTGGCGCACGTCTCCAGCATGCCTGCGAAGGGCAAGAGAAGTGAATTTGTTTCGGCCCTCAACGTCTGGTTGAAGGTGCCTCTAGAGGCTCTGGGCCATATTAGCTTGGCCATCGACCTGTTGCACAACGCGTCGTTGATCCCTAGACGACATTCAGGACAACTCGCCTCTACGGCGTGGAGTCAAGGAGTATCTGATAAAATGCATTGCGGCCTCCGGTGGTTTCGAAGAGACACTGAACTGTCTAATGAGCCTGGAGAACGAACTCAACAGAGAAATTGCCAGTCTTGAACAGAAACTGAGACAAACTAACTCTCTTTTTAAATTATTAATAGTTTTATTTTACTTTAGTTATAATATAAAATAGTCTTTACTTAGATCTAAATAAAAGTCTATTAATATTATTATTTATAAGCTTATAAAGTTAAGTATATAAAGAGTATTAAGATACGGGATCTGGGAACGCCTTCTTGACCCGACCCTGAAGCACAAGACAGGCATTGTCCTTGCCAAAGGCAGTACTCACCGTGTAGAGTTCGAGGTGCATGACCACATAGCAGCCTTTGTCGACTTCCGTTTCGCCAGGCCGTCAACTGGTGGTAGCAAGCTGGACATCACATGGTCTGAAGGTTATGAGGGGCAGCCTGCTAAGCTCCCTTTTCAGCGGAAGAAGGGAGACAGATCTGACACTTCAAAGTCCATTGTAGGACCGAAAGACTATTATATATTCGGGGGTACCCAGCCGGATCAAGTTTTGGTTGAATAAGGCATTGCAGAAGTCAATGATGAAATCTTCAGCCCCCTTCACTTCCGAACATTTCGCTACCTTGCTATGGATATTGATGTTGCTTCGGACTCGGACCTTGTTTTGAATGGCATTGACATTATCAAAACAAATTATCCCCTGAAGGTGTTGGTCGCCTTTCCCAGAGTTGAGATCGAGGATGAAGATCCATCGTGGTTCCATAAACTCTGGGAGGTGAGCTTGCGCACTTTAGAGAATTGTATGCATGACTGCTATGAGGACTACCCATTCTACGAGCAACTTCAGTATGCCATGGATGCAAGAAGCTCAGCACTCTTCACTTACGTGGTCTCCCGAGATGATCGACTCGCACGCCAAGCAATGTTACAATTCTACAACTCTTTTCAACCCAAAGTCGGGCTGACAGCAAGTCGTGCTCCTTGCCACCAGCTGCAGATCATCTCCCATTTCTCTCGTTCCTGGGTGTGTATGGTTACAGACCATTATGAGCAGTTTGGCGATAGGGATTTTCTAATTGGCTTCCTACCCATCGTTGATGCCATTCTGTACACCTTCGGTCGTCGTCTTGACCAAGAAACTGGCCTGCTCCGCGGGTCTCAATTAGCTGGCGACTGGGAATTTGTTGACTGGAGTGATTTATATAAGCCATTCGGAGTTCCACCCGCCGCGAAGGATACTGTTTACCTGACCTACACGAATCAGTTGTTCGCATATACTCTACAGAGGCTCAGTTCGCTCGAATTATGCCTGGGCAAGCCATCACGCGCAGATGAACACAAATATCAAGCTGAGTTGATCGTCCAAGCTGTCAGAAACCACTGCTTCGACGGTATCTATTTCACGGATGGCCTCGCTGCATTGGCAAACCACACCCATTATAGTGAACGTTGTCAAATTTGGGCAGTTCTCTGTGGCGCGGTAACTGGCAAAGACGCCTTTGGCCTCTTGAATCACTCTCTTTCGTTGCAAGCCAAAGTGGAAGATGAGCGTGCGCACATGTTCACACAGGTATCTATAACAATGGCGTTCTATAGTTTGAGGGCTTTATCCATTGTCGGCGATGAGGCATACGAAGCCCAATTCTTCAGTTTCTGGGCACCATGGCGAAAGCAGCTTGAACTCAATCTGACAACTTGGGTGGAAGACTACATCACGCAAAGATCGGGTTGTCACGCATGGGGCAGCCTTCCTCTATATGAGTATACCGCAGAAATTGCTGGGCTCAAGCTCGCCATGGTCAGCGGCGAGAGGGTGCTCATCTTCAAGCCGCGGGTGGGCCTCTTCAAGGCGTTCGATGCCAAAGTTCCAGTGAGTGGTACCTGGCAACAGCCGATACTGGCTCGCGTTTCCTGGCAGAAAACCAGAATAATGAGGTTGTTCTGACTTTTTCATGGGAGAGTGATGCTGAAGGGACTCAGGAAGGTAAGCAGCTCCCTGTCCATATAATTCTACCCAATAGGCAGGAAGAAGTGATGGAAACATTCAGCAATAAGCAATGGAAGCTGGGCTTGGGTAGTAAGCAGCGACTCAAGTAGCAGACTAGCAAATATTCATTTCATTATTACATAACATTACATTAACATCCGAACATGTCCGCCTATTCACGGGACTTCTCTGCTACGTAGGCTCCCTTGTCTTCCTCGACTACTTCGGTAAAGCTTGGGGGTGAGTCATCTTCATCTGGGGGCTGGATCCATGACTCGTTTCTTTGCAATTGAGAGGGACCTGGTGCACCGTCAAATGCAGCTTCAGTTTCGGCCCTTTGAACTGAGTTCTTTTCACCCAGTTGCCCTCGCTCGTCACTTGGCATCAAGATCTTTAATGGGACTGCACCCAACGCACTAAAACGCTCTCCCGCTATTTCACCTATGACCTTCCATGTCAGCCTGTGCGAATGACGAATGTTGTATGTGGTAAAGGTAGGGTTAAGTTTCGTTAAATTGCTTGGTCGATGAGGAGAACCAGGTCGTAATTGTTCAAGATGCAAACCAAGTATGGCTCCAATATCGATTGAGGGCCCTTCATTTGTACAGGGGATATAGATGTCGCCCTGGATTCTGCTTATGGCACTCTCAACACACAGGTCAATCTCCTCGCGTTTTTCCTTTGTATTGGGATACAGAGTTCCTTCACAAATGACCTCAGTGCTGCTGACGATTCGCATAGAAACTGATGACAATTTGACCTTTTGTGGGATTTCTTTGATGATTTCGCTTGTCCCATTCAAATCCGGCACGACACGTAATTTGAACGGGATCGGAGTTGGGTTTTCGAGTTGAATGACGGTTGGAACGTCAACAAGCAGATTGTAGACGAATTCTGGTACGCTTGAAGTGCTGAAAGACTGCTTCATCTTCTGAGAAAATGATAGCTTGACATCTTCCATGCCGGGGACAAGGCGATAGCTCGAAATGGTCTGACGACTCCGTGACCCTTTGAGCCCAAAGTCCGCTATCGGAGGGTCAGGGCCGAGATTGATGACATTGAACGGAAGGACAGCTTCAGTCATATGAATATGACCTTTTCTGGTGACCCTCAAGGTAGCTTTCACAAAGTACTCGACAAAACCCTCAGTGTTTCCAAGGGAGCGAAGTGTATAGGTCGATGGTAGAATATGATCTGTTGCGCCAAGAGGTAAAAAGCTCTGGTCTTGGCCCCCGCCTTGCAAGTATCTCGGGTCTACATGCTTTGGCAGCGTTATTGCAAACGGCCATGTCTGCTCATTGCCGCCGCTTTCAATATGGAACGGACCTTGGAAGATCTTTTGGGAGCAAGCAGACTCGGGGATGAGATTGAAACGGCCTCGGTAACTAGTTGTGTTGTTTGTGTTTGCACGATGGACAACTATCTTGGATTTGGTTCTCCCAGATAGAGAGATGGTAACTGATGAGTCTGGACTCACGACCGGACTTTTTCGGTAAACACAGCCAATAATTGTGTCGCCTGGAGAATATGAACGTTGATTTCCTTCAAGACGGATGCCCAGTGCTGAGGACATGGAAGGACCTGTCTGAGGCATTTTGTCGGATATCAGGATGACAGAAAATATCGATAAGATGCTGCTTTGTCTCTCATTTTATTCCAGGGAGAGACAATAAGAGTACCTCCTACTCTCAGCCTAGTGGCGCGCAGTCGGCTGCGCCGTTGCGAGGATTTGGTAGCGACCGACTCAGCGTATGCCATCCAATAAGAGGTTGTAATCGCGCGATGTAATGCAAACTTGACCATAAAGAGCTTAGATCAGTCCATCAGGGCAAGGGTCACGGGTAACTGAAGTGCATGAAGTGCATAACTCTACTCTATACGAAAATACAGATAAGACATTGAAACAAGCTGTCGGAAGAGCAGCAGTGAGGCCCTGATTTATACAGAAACGGAGATAGGCATGAGGAGATTTAAGTTTTCAGCCAAAAGTCACATCTTAGGCACCTGGCCACAAAGATTATATCATCAGTGTTTTTTTCTTTTACCTTTATGTAAGGGGCTAAGCCTCTTTTAACTATTCGACCTTATCACAGCATATTTGTATAAGCGTCATGCATAATTGACGTGCCCAAGGTGCAAAGCTTATGCTGGCATAAGCGAGTTATGAAAACAAGCTACCCTACTCTAACGCAAAAACAAGTCAATATGTTTTCCTAATAACAATCAATGCTCGCAGAAATTCCATTCCATTATCTCAAATCTCGATTCCTCCTCTGCTTTGAATGATGTCCGCTCCTTCATCAGTTCCAAGCGCACCTTTTTGGCTTCTTCCAAATCAATTGGCCAATCCATATAATCAACCACCTTTCCGGTCAACTCAGGTGGCATCACCCCGCGTCCAGAGTCCAATCCTGAATGAGCTGTCCACCAATGCTTCTGCTGTGGCGGTACGTTGGAAGTGCTGATGATCGGTATCGCTACGTCGACGAGGAACAATGCGAGGATCTTTCTATAACCGGGTTTGGTAGGATCGGCGAGCCTGAATTGCGAAACATGATGTTGCAGGACATTGGGAAAGAATATTGCCCTGCCAGTTTTGGCCAGAACAGAGCCAATTTCCTGGAAGATGCTCCCTCCCAGAGTAATATCAAAAGTTCGCTCAATTGGATCATGCCTGTATTGCTCATAGGATATCTCGGCAGCCAGGTCTTCCTTATCAGCGCAAGTCCGCAAATCCAGAGTGCAGTCTGTAATATTCTCGCTGTCGTAGTAGTAAAGAGCCGTACTGACAATATGCTCATTTAGCAGGCCTTCGGTATGCCACGAACCACCATTATAGACAGGCTTCTCGGGCGCCAGGTGGATATTAGCAAGCTTGACAATGACCTGGATTTTGCTGCTACTGTTGAAAAATCCATTTGCTTTCACATCTGAAGGCTGAATCCTCATGTAGTCCTTTGCGCTTGGGTCGGCGTTGGGGAGCTTGGCAGAGTGGGTTGATGCGAACCAAGCGTCATCCAGGTTTCTGCGTACTGGATTTGTCTTATAATCCTCTGCCTTCTCTTCACCCAGTTCGTAACAATCTGGCTCACAATCATCTTCCTCACCGTCTGCCGGCATTTCCTCCCATGACTCGACGTCATACCTAGGCTCTTCGCCGCCATCGAGAGGACGCCTCCATGGAGTGCAGCCATAGCCGTCCTCGACATCACAGAGTTCAGGGCAGGGGCACGCATCATATTCAGCCTCAGTTGTTGTCAGGCGCTGCACAGAAAAGGAGTCTTCCCAGTCGTAGATGATGTCCCAAGCTGGTAGTGATTTTTCAATGAACTTCTCGATGATGAGATAGAGATGGGCATGATGCTGTGGATGGAGATTGTTGATGTAACTCGCAATCTTGGCTTTGCCTGTCTCAGGGTCAAGGTCAACATCGCATGGCAACCATTGGAACCTGTTTGACAGGATCACGACCTCGTCCTCACAGAAGCCGCCTTCTCCGACGATATGCGTTGTCTGCTCAGACCCCGGTGCGCGCAGTACGACACCGGTACCAGAGGAACCAAGGGCATCATCGACTCCGATGACTCTGTCATTGAGTACCCTGGAGCGACCATACATCAATGGCCACAGTGAAGGGTGCACGAGATCCAGGACTTGCTCTTTGGAATTGGGATGCCAGTCTTTCAACTCTGGTGGAACATCTTCCAACGGCTTCACGCCCTCCTGGAGAGCTTTGGCCAGGTCAGGTGTCAGTAAACTGTCCGATTTGATGACAGTGGCTGTATAGTCGTAAACAGGCATTAACCCGGTCTTCTCGTATAGCTCTGCTTTGTTTCTCAGCTCACTTATGCACTGTTTGTGTATTAGTCATATAGGAGCAAGGATACCAGGGTTCATTTGGCTAACTGCATCGGCCATAGCGGAGGTAAAGTCAGCGTGCTTCCGATAAGAAGTCCAGTCCATTTCCAATGCCTCTTTCTTCCACTTGCTGGGGATGGCTTCGTCTTTAACTTTACGCCACCACTCTGGCTTATCAGACAGCTCATTGATGAGCTTGAGCATGCAAGTCTCCCGGATGAGTAGAGTAGCAGCTCGCCAGCCATTCTCGTAATTATCCTCCATGAACAGCAGTGGGAAACGGTCCTCTTGGTCAGGCATGTGGCCAAGAGGCAAGCCGAGGCCCGGCTTTCGTATGATAAAGTCGAGCTTGTCCTATGACTCTTGATTAAACTAATAGACCCTGAGATACAGAAGTAGTTCTTACCTTGCTATTTCCATCATTACTAGAGAGGTATTTGGCCCGCTTTAACATTAGAACTAGCTCTGAGTAAGAGAAGGTGTTGTAGCAGAGATCGTATCTTCTTGTAAGCCAAGACTTTGCCTCGAGTACCCCAGGATTCTTAGAGGCTACCCAGACATTGAATGACTCCAATTGTGATCGACTGAGCTTAGACACCGCCTCACTCGCAGCTAGGATCTCTTCTTCGGCAATGGTAAGTAGTGCCGGCTTTGGATCCCAGGTGTGAGTCATGGTAGGCTGACAATGATGTTTTCTGAGGAATCGATTTAATAATAAATTTGGAGATCTTGAGCAGCATATTTATAGTCAATCGAAATCTCGGTACCTGGGCCTTAAAATAGGCAGATGCAAGAGTAAGGAGATAAAATACTTTTCGGTGACTGCCTTTCTCAGCATAACGCCCCTGGGCCCATAAGCTTAGTCCTCTTCAGTGAAAAGCGGTAGTGGTCAGTGGGTGCCAGTAAAGAGAATAAGGCAGCTGAGTGCTTAGCGTTAAGTTTACCTGCTTTGCCTATATCCACCTTCACGACGTGAAATTTTACCGACCAAGAAATGCTGCAGATTGACATTATCTTGGCCTCTGTTACCTGTAGCTTCTGGACATGACCTTATGCTCGAGGTGAGTACCTCTTCCAATGGCATGTTTTATTTTATCAGTGTGTAAACATTCCATTCCTGAGACTTCGTTGGTAGTAACAAATCCCCAATCGCGAGATTCGTTTGATTCACATCACATCGTGAGTGTCAAGGTCAATGGGTCCACTTGGCTTCACTACGCATTGACTAGATATTGAGTTTAGGTCGCAAATCCCAACTGCATTTGGTAAACCAGTTCAATGTCTCGGCGAGATAGATCTAAACAAGTTCCATGTGGCTTTAAGAGGGAACTGAATTAACATTTCAAGTACCTGGGTTCTAATATCAAGTCTAATTAAAGCTGAGCTAAGTTAGTTTCCTAAAAGGCTAAGAGAATGAATTTCTAGTGTGAACACGATCAATGTCATAGGGGTTGCCATCATATACTGAAGATGGACCATGGACCGAGGACGTTCGTCTATGGCTTGAACTGATGACACCTTCGTCAACTACTGTACGCTCGTCCTCGGTACTATTACCCTGCTCCTCTAACTCCCGTTCTCGTTGATTCTGGGCCTCCTTCAAACTTTGCATAAAGGCGTCAGATTCAGCGGCAAATTTGCAATGAGTCCTGATGCGCGCTCCATATATGTAGAAAAGGTAGGGAAACGGAACACAGATCAATGCCAGGAAAGCTGGGACGCTCGATGCCCAATGCAGTCCCAAGTTGTCATACATCTGTACTGTAAAGAGCGGAAAGGCTGCGCCAAATAGGGAGCGTAAGATCGAATTAGCAGCAAGAACTGAAGCGGCAAAGATCGTATATGCATCGACCAGATAATTCATGATGCTTAGAAACACCAGAATTAGACCAAAACCGAAAGGAGCACCGGCCATGATGCTCACGATCCAATGAATAGAGGGATAATTAGTCCAAGCGAACCAAAACAAACCCACTGGAATGGCTAAAGATCCAATTATTGCCGGTGGGAGCCGAGCTTCTGGTGGTGCAAAGCCGTTGTGTTTTTGGTCGAGGAGAACATAACGCTTATTGTCAGGAATCGTGTAAATCAAAGCAGCCAGCATGCCCACAGCTATACCCAAAAATGCTAAACCTTCGATGCCTTGACTCCAACCCCGAGCCTCTTCAAAAACGACCGGAAACGCGGCGAAGAATAAGTAGAGGGTACCGTAGATAATCGCCATATAGATCGATAACAGGAGAACGATGGGTTCCTTGAAGAGTAGAATCCACGGCCGCAGTAAGGAGGTGCTGATACCGCTGCGCAAAGAAACCTTCCCTTGTTTCAGGTCAATGGTGCTGATATACACCTTTCCAGTCATGCTAGACAGTTTAGCAGCCCGGCGCCTCAGTAATGCCGGGGCATAGGTTTCTGGGATTAGGATGGTTCCTCCGATCCACATAACTCCAGCGAAGATGGCAAGGAATCCCATCACCCAACGCCAGCTAGCATTCTCGCCAAGGAATCCACCGCAAATCGGTCCCAACACTGGACCAAGAGATGGCCCAGCGACAAAGAGCGTCATCGCTAGGCCTCGCTGTTGGGGCGGAAACATATCAGCTATAGCTCCGCCAGCATTGGTCAAGGGAGAAGAACCAAAGGAGCCAGCTAGAAACCGGAAAACTAGTAACGAAGCCCCATTGGGAGCACCAGCACAGGCTGCATTGAAGATGGTAAGGCCAGCATAGGTTCCAATAAACAGTAGCTGGCGGCCAAAGATCTCGCTGAGCGGTGCCCACAGCAAAGGCCCGAGAGCGAAACCGAGGACAAATAGAGAGACGCCCAAAGTTGCTACCTCCTGGCTGAGGTGGAAGTCTCGCATGATTTGTTTTATGCCCCCTGTATACGCGGACGATACTAGACTAACAGTCAAAGTGGCTGTCGCAACGGCTAATGTTATGAACCACTTCTTAGAGTCTCTCCATTGCTGGGGACTTCTTGGGTCGTTTGGGATCCATTGAACCACAAAAGGGTCTTCTTCGGTGCCGGACCCTTGATAGTTGTAGGCAAGGACCTCGGGTGTTACGCCAGCCTGATCGATGACCAGCCGCCAATGTGGGAGCGCTTTTGTCTTCGTGTATTCGGCGTGGTCGGGGCGAGCCTTCTCGTCGGACTCTGCCATCGTTGCTTTGAACGTGGACTAGCTGAGTTGGAAGGTTGTTTCTGATTTTGGATATGCTAGCTCGCACCTTTTAAATCGCAGGCCTTCACTCTTTGTGTGCTCCAGTGAGTGTATGGTGTAATATTCTTCAGCTGATTGCTATGTTGCGGATGCGAGAGAGGAAGCGTGGAGTGATGAATATTGTAGAAAGTTGAAGGGATATAATATGGCTATCAATGAAACTCAAATGCCATCCTTGCAAGGTCCAATATCCTAGACATCTACGTACCAGCACTCAAAATTGCGATATCAGCTGCGACACGTAGTATATCATTTACTAACAATCGGGCACAGCGGATGTTAGATGGTCCGCGACTGTACTGTCCATGGAGTTCGAGTCCGCGGAAAGTCAAATCTCAAGTTTCTCAGCTTGCGAAGTCTGGTTCTGAAATGGGGCCATTTCTTGATGGATCCACCAATGTTATTGCCCGAGTACTTGTTATCAGACCAGGCAAAATCGGGCATCGGTGGTTATCAAGTCCGATCTATGCAACATTTGTAATGATGCAGGCGATCAATCTTGACCCTGAAAGCTTATTCTTCCGCCCGTGCTCACCTGTATCGACAAGCATTTCATGTGTACCATACCATACGGCATATTGATACGGCAATGGCTTTGAATAAAGGAATTAGCCTGTAGACTAACTAAAAGAAAGCTACATTGGACCAATTAGACATTGCCGTACTGCAAACTACCCGGGCCAGGACCTTCAAGCTCCAGATCTATCCATTCTGCAATTGGTGTATTTCTGGGTCCGACGGCACGTTAACTGAGTCTTGATGCACCGTGTGATCCGAGATTTGAGCGGGATGCCTTGGTAGATGTTGTTGTTACCGCTCTATGAATATAAATGCTTGTCAACCTTATCAATATCACCGTAGAGTCCGGCTGCAATGTTCCTCGGGATAATCAGTACAAGGAGGGCCGGAGAAGACGATGATGTCTGTCACATGCAAACACAGATTCTGCTCGAGGAGCGATTCCTGCAGTGACTGATCTCACACCTTGTGAAGCTTGAGGGAGAATTGACTCGTGAAAAAGGTGTATTAGCTAACTGTGCTAACTCGAGGGCCTATCTCTTTTTACATCTTGACCGTAACATATTTCATTATAGACGAGACTCTGTCGAGAAGTCAATGGACGGACCTGATCAACCAGGCCGTATTGCCCTGTGGCTTCAATACCAAATAGCTTTATATAAAAGTGACTGACTTTGGTCTATTGAGCTTAGATAATATAAGGTCGCTTAACCCTCTACCTCCTATGCCTGTGGGCACAAATGGCTGGCTATCACAGGCTTACAAAGCTTTTCTTCCCTTCTGCCAAGCATCAAAGACTAGGGATTGCTTCAAGGGAACTTTCATCAGGTTCTGGCCTGATGCCCCTCAGAGAGTTCACCAAGTTATTCAATTATGAATCTCCCCAAGTCAAGAGCTTACTTGTTTGTAAAGCAATGTCGAAAGCTTTTCAAGGTGACTTCGTCTATGACAGCTCAGCATTGACGCTCTTCTCATGCCAATCTCTCTTTTGAGGAATAATTTCGTTGATGTATCCATCCTATGACATTCGTTAGCGTTCTTGGTTTCCAAGCCTGCACTTCCCCGGAAGCCAAAGTATGGAATAGACGCACTGGATCAAATACGTGCACAAAGAAAGGTTTTGACGATGGCATTAAACTCAGGAGCCAAGTCATCGTCAGTGCCTAAACCCACGCCCTTTTCGGTTTCCCAGTCAAAGATGGGCAATGTCGCACGGTCCGAAATCCCTAGAGGCTTGAAGATCTTTACGCCATGCTCTACGAGCCGTTCGACCGTGGCGTTCACATCTGGAACGGTAAAACCTAGATGACCAAACCCCAGGGCCGGAACCACGTTGCCAGTGCCCGTGTAATACCCTTCTGGCTGATTTTCAGAGCCATGAACGTGCACGAGCTCCAAAAGACCTGAAGTGAATTGTGTTCGCAGCGCTGTTTCCCGGCTGAATTTGGCTAGGTCCGCCCGGTGCTCTGGGGTCTGAGGGTGCGTGAGATAGTAAGTCGTAATGGGCCCGGCGTTGATGGTGAAAATGGTTCGCATTCCGAGCAAGTTCTTGTAGAAGAAGAGTGACTTTTCGGGATCACGTACTCGGATCATGCAGTGGTTCATCCGGATGCCTACAGTCGGGTCGTTTTCGGGCAGCAGAGGCTCTCCAGGATGGCTGCCCACATTGAGCTTACCCAATTCCAAAGCGGGTGATGCTGTTGAATCGGCGATGGACATGATGTCAAGGGTAAGTGAATCCTTTCTACTGGCAATTTTAGGCAATAAATGAGCACAGGGATAAGGGATTTGAAATAGGATAGTGTCGCGTACTCACTTTCCGCGCACTCCCCCTTTCCGCGCACTATCTTTAATTATCATGATGACTTCAATGTATGATATCTCAATCAATTTATATATAAATACATTAGCGCAAAATGGAATCATGATCTACTCTTATCTAGGATTATAATAATATTATTCTTTTTCCTAGATTCTGCCTTTTCAGTATCCCTTTTGCACTTCTTCTCAATCCTCTTGTTTTTTAGCTTCTAGATATATAGAATCTCCTCACGCCCCGGATAATAAGCTTAGGGGTGCTAAATGACCTTCTATCAAGGCTATAGCTTTTATAAGTCTATTTCTATCTATAGAAAAGTTAATTTCTGCCTTTCTATAGTATTTTAGGCCTTCAAACAATCCAGCTCTTTAGCAGCCTTAGTCCCCAGGCGACAGAGATTCCTCTCATAGCCTTCTTTCTCTAATTAGAGCTCTTTTAACTGAGATAATAACTCATTTCTACTCTTTAGTATATATAGTATACCCCGTGATATTATCCTTTAGTATTAAGAAGTCCTAGGGGCATTATTTTAGGCTAGTGCTTAAGAAGCTATAATAACATTTTCCAATGCCCTTTCTAACGAGATTGGCTAGATTCTAGCGCCTCTGAAGCCTATTTATATATTCCTCCTTATAATAGCTTTATCTATAGCCTTTTTATAGATCTGAATAAAGCACTATTTATGAATTAGCGCTATAGCATTGAAGCTAGCATATAGCTTCACGAGGCGCTTGAAAATTGCCTTCACTAAGCTAAAAACATTAATATTAAATAGCTAAGTCATATATAAAGAATATAGCAGTAAATATAGGATCTATACTCTATAAAATAATACTAAAAATCAGAATTAAATAAAGACATAACTAATGAATCTATTAACTATAAGAAGTCTCTAATCGAGCGGGTTTTCAGGCTTTATTTACGACAGGAAGGTCTCCCGCAGCCACTTCAAATAGATATCTTGAGTTACTTAGCCTATCTCACTAACATCATATCTCCAGTCAGGAAATTCCTCTAGAAACTACTATTCTTAGAGATAATCTCCTTAGAAAACTATAGTCAGATGTAGTCTTCTTCTTTCTATATTTCCTAACTCTAAAATCAATACCTAATTGCGCTAATCACTCTCTATAATAATAGCTCGCTTTATAAGGTTATCACTAAGTACCTTTCCTGACTTCATGAGCCCTTCCTAAAGTCTATATTTATCTATATTATATATCCTTAATAGTAAGATCCCTAATTCTTTAATAATTAATAATAATATATTATAGAAGTGTTAGAGAAAGATAGAAGTAATATTATTAGAATAAGCAGCTTCTAAATATATAGATAGCTTTATTTTAATATCCTTATGATATTATAAGAATCTATTAGGCTAGTTATGCCTAATCATGATCCTAACTATATTAAGGTTTATAATTCTATTAGCGAGATTGCGTAGTTTACTTCTCAAAAGAGCGCATCTATAATACTCTTTATGTCTTAAAAAGTCAGTAATTTCCTTCTCTTATATAGGCAATAATAATTAATAGCTTTCCTAACCTTTTTAAGCTATCTAGATGTCTTTTAATTAACTATAGAGTATAGACTTATTTTTCCTATATAAGGTTAACGTGGTTGATAAGTATGTGTCCCAAACAAGTATGTGTCCCATTTGAATTTATATCTTAAAAGTTAGATTTTAAAAGCTAATATAAAATTAAAGCTAAGCCTAAAATAGCTAAAATTTAAAAGTTATATATTTAACTATATAAGAAAGCTATATTATTAATAAAATAATTCTAGCTAATTTA
>JABEEM010003037.1:0-11393 GCA_013363185.1 Fusarium secorum | reverse complement strand
CCTAATGCCTTCTCGTACCCTTGTAATGCTCGCTCATACATAGCCTCTGCTTTGCCTGGTCGGTCTTGTTCAGCGTAGAGGTTTCCAAGTACTCCATATGTCCATAATTCCCAATTCTGCATTTCGCCACCCTCAGTCATCAGCTCTAAGCATCGGTCAGCATGTTGCAAAAGTCGCTGCTGTACCCGCCAGTATTCGCCGTCATCTCGGCTCGGTACAAGCGACGCCACACATCCGACGGCAAGTTGTACCATGTCCATGTCAGTCTGTTCGTGCAAGGCATTGACCATCCAAGCATGCACACATCCATGTACACTGTACCCCGGCGATCCCGCTCCATTCTCCTTTGTTGAGGAATTTGCCTCTACCAGTCCGTGGTCGCATAATAGACGTATACTTTCCATGAAGGTAAGTTTGTCTGTGAGGGCACGTAACCATAGTGGTGCCAACTCACCGGCACCACACAGTAGATCGTACCACAAGTCATCATGGTCGAAATACGCCCAAAGTTTGAGAAGCATAGCAGAAGACTTGTTTCGTCTCTCTACATTCAGATAAGAGATGTTCCATGTTGAGTACATGGCACGGTCTTCGTATGACAAGACCTGTGGGCTCGACTTTTGGAGTCTGTACCATGATTCTTGGTATAGTTCGAGGTATTCCTTACATGTCATAGAAACTTGATCTAGGTAAGCGCCAGCAGTGGAAAGGGCGAGGGGAAGGCCATCGAGCTTCCGAGCAAGTTGAACGGATGCGGGATCTATAAAGAATTAACTTGATGATTCATCATTTAGTCATCGGTGTTTGTCACCTTCTCCAAGGCGTTCGCGATTAGATGTAGATTCTAAAATCTGGAGACTATCCTCGATTCGTTTGAGTTTACTTAGTCGTATAGTCTGGCCAAGTTTGACCGTGGACGAACGTGTCGTCACAATCATCGCGCCGTGATGACTTTCGGGGAAGAATGGGCGAATGTCGAAGGCCCTCATTACGATCCCATCATTATGCCAAGAGTTCCTTTTATTAGTGCCTTGGCTTTCAGCATCGTGCATATGAGCATCCATGCCAGCATTGCCGCCCAAACGAGGGCGGTCATAGTTGTCGTAGATGATGAGCCAGCGGTTGTTGCTACGTTCGCTCAACCATCTCTTGACAGCCTTGACAGTCTCGTCCATATCCTGGTGCGCAACGGCAAGTTCGAGATAGGCGACGGAAGGATGCTCCTGGAGTATTCGTTTTGCCACTTTCAAGAAGCTCTGCTTCAGCGTTTCCTCCCCTGTCGCGTTCATCCAGAAAATTGCCGAGTAATGAGCATAGTTCCTTTTAACAAACGCAACAGCTACTTGTGTTTTTCCCATACCCCCGAGACCGTGAATGACAACGGTGCTGCGGTTACGGGATGTTGTCAGGATCTCCTGCATCTGGGCAAGTTCCTCTTGCCTTCCAACGAACTGGTTCACCTCATTCACTTCTGATAGACTGAATGCGAGAGAGAACTGCATTCCATTTCCTCGTGCTATCGTACGTATAAATCAACATTGGCCACATAGGAATCGCAGATTTATGAGAGGCACCCACCGTTATCAGCCCTAGATTCTGCCTCCCAACGAGATCGAATGATACCTTCCGCATCAGCCATCATGATTCGTAAATGCTCTGAGACGGTCGCATAGCCAACATCCTGCTTTGAGAGGAACTTGACCATGTTTTTATGGTCTGCATGAATGACGATTGGTTCTGCGTCCGCCTGTCCTGGCACAACCGCTGACGCTCTAGGCACGACCTTTCATGACTCAGCAAATTCGGTTTCAGTCCAAAGACGGGGCATATACTAACCAAAATCCGTTTCCCTGGAGTTATTGACGTCGGGTACTCCTCGTAAGCAAACTTGGTCACAAATTCACCACTGATTGGGCCATATTGTCCCAGCTGTTGCAGGAGCCATTCAGAGTCTCTTTCCAGATGCTTGAAGAGGCGATCATCGGTTGCTACGAACACAGAGGCGACATTGGCAAGAATGCGTCCTAGCTGAACACCATTCCCGCCCTGATGAGGAGTACCCATGAACAGAATGCCATATGTTGAAAGCTTGATGGATCGCTGCTCGAGAAGTGCACCTTGGCGGGCAGCATCTGAGTGAATGAGTGCCTACCACCATCAGTTGGAACTTTCATATTGAAAGAACTTCTTCGTCACCTACACTTTTTACAACTATACCTCCAAGACTATGTGCGATGAAGATGATCGGTCGTTGTGAGGACTATAGGCCCGTTAGTGCGCCTTCACAAAGACTATGATGCCGCCCCTCACGTTGGTTAACTTCCGCTTCCTGCTCAAATCGGACACTAGTGTTCGAGCGTGGTCATACAGGAATAAGCTGCTTGTGCCGGAAGCAGCATGCGTGTTCGCATCATAGCCCCAACTGAGGATGCGGGCTCTGGGAGCATCGTCGGGGAGGAGATCCCGAAGCCAGTGAATACCATTTTCGGCGGTCCAAGTCTTCTCTCGATGACCGTTCAGGCCATGTATAGCAACGATGCTGCAAGATGGCTGGTTAGATACCACGTAACATACTCACGATCAAAAGCCAAGACACCACTGACTCAACGATGGGATCTGTTCCTTCTGACAGAACATCCAAACCTTGTGGATGCACTACAGCTGGGGAAGGTGTCGCTGAAGGCGATCCTTTTGTGGATGCTTTAGTGGGTCGAAGAAGTTGCTTCAAGCGATCCATACCGAAAGAAAGTTGGTGACGATAGGTATAAAGTGGATGTCTAAAGTGTCCTAGTACGATGATCATCAGGGTGGAGTTGGGAGGATGCGTGATTTACCCCTCAACCGGATAAAATGTGGAATTACGAAAAGAGTAGCACTATCCAATCATAGAGCATTCGTATCCCCACAGCTATTGCAAGATCCCAGTCAGCAAAGGGCACAAATGCTAAGGCACCTAAAGCGGGTCTCAGTTGGCTCCTCGGAGATGAAGCTGCAGGCTGAGGACTCCTCGCTGTCAGACTTGGAAGATTAAGCAGAAATCTGAGTCTTGCTCACATCGTTATTTGGCCAGTCATTCACAGCGTCGTTCTGATTCATTATTGTTGCCACGTCAAAAGGCACGAGCGAGCTGGCTGGCTGGCTCCTCCTCAAAGGACACCTGTCCATAATGTTCTTACTTTTCCATGATATTCCATCAGCTTCTATGATTGCCGGTCATATGAATTATATCGAGAAATAACTTCAGAGCCTAGTTAGCACTTAGCGATCTGTTCATTTTTTATGAAGCTATTCGCAAAGTCTGAACTAGAAGAGAGACTGGGAAATAAAGTAATTGACCAAGTCAAACAAGACAGACTTAGTGCTTGCCGAGCATGGGATCGCGGCAATCTTACGATTCTACGTAGTCTGGTTGAGAATATGTGGCCTGGATTGAGTGTAGAGGGCGATGTACTTAGGTTGCCTATGGAAAGTAGCGAGTCAGTCGACTCGCACTGTTGATGTGGGCTCCACTTCCCCGTCGTTGCAAGGGTACTTTAGGTACTTGAAAGTAATTCTGCCTGTCAGCCAAAAGCTGTCAACCGTCAGACTAAGGGCCTAATTCTGACAAAATATCCGCTTATGGGGTAGAGCCAAGTATCCTGAGGTACCTACCCTAAACTAAACAAAATGCTTGTTATTGTGGATAGGAAGCTTTGGGTGCACGATACTGTAGCAGTCAACGTGAATTATCTTTGGTTAACTTACTCATTCCGCTTCAAGATTCTGATATCCTGCCCTTCAAGGACCACTGTGGCTGTTATCGTAGTAGCGATATCGCATTCGATAACTTCGACCCGAGCTGGTATTGCTAGTATAGCGCAACGCAGGCTGAGTCTGCCTCATGCGTTTCAAAATACAAGCAAAAGGGCAGAGCAATATAGAGGTGAAGGATATTATTGTATGGTGACAGTCGATTGGAAATGGTATACTATGACGACCGTCGACCTAAGAAGAGAAGGAATCTCAATTGAGCACGACATGGATGCTGACGACGATAACCTCCATTTAATTAATTTCAGCGTCAAAAGTATGATCAACGGTTTCCGTCTGCCCAATATGTGCAATGGACAAACTCCCTTCCGGCTTTCGCGCCGTCCAAACATGTCTGAGACACAATCAGTATTGCGGTTCAACTTGGTAGGCGGGCCGACCCAAAAGCTTACATGTTGCAAAACGCGTGATTCTGGAGAGCACAGATCTCTTTTCTAGCCCGGGCGCAGAGTTCACGCACTTCTTCCAACTTCAGTCCCTGCTTCTCTATCAGCGGCATCATGCTCAGCGCTTCAAGGCTGCGGCTCAGGGCGAGGTTGAACCAGCGGGCGACGTCCTTTTCGTGTGAATCCCTAGTCCAAGGACAGACAAAGGCTTTAATGACCTCTTGCTTAACATCGGTGAACCCCGCAGCCTCGATCAATTGTTGTGTCTTCGCAGGTACAACTCTGGCACTACGATTGAACTTGTCCATACTGGATAGAAAAAGCTCCGACCATCTTTGAAAAGATGAGTTTTCAGGCTGTTCATGGCCTTGCCACCTAGGGGTCCAATCAATCTCTACATGTTCAATGTAGCCAAGGCCTGGAGCCAAATGCCTTCTCATATGTTAGCCCTAGCCAAGCTTGCAGTGTCGGACTTACTCGAAGATATTGCCATAAATTTGTGGCCATAAATGCGTCTCTATGCTTCCGAGTAACATGCGCATATGGACCAAATTACAGTCCGTCAATAGTGAAGTCCATATTGGTTCTTCTATATCAAATTGCTTCGAAGTTACTCCTCTTGGGATCCTAGAGAATATCAGTTAACCATCCACAAAATTGATATTCCTCGGCTCTTACAAGGTGGGCTGAACCTTGTTCAAGTCTATGGCCATAATTTCGGCATTAAACAAGTATCTTTCTCATGTGAGTCAATTTCTATCGTCTGGAATTTTCAGACGATGAACGTACTCTTAGCCAAACTAACAGGCCAAATGCCTGTTCCTGTGCCAAGATCCATGATTTTGGGAGATTTTCGCGTAATAGGAGCACTAAAAGGTCCGCCTCGTGCCACGAGAAAACATTTATGGAATATGTCGAGTCGCTCTAGCTCCTCCTGGGCGGTATCAGTCCGGGTGCCATTGGACCTTTCATGATTGATATAAGCTTACCAAGTCTATAGGAAATACGTATTTACCGCGCTTCCACGAGCCATAGAGGCGACTATAGATCCAGTCGCCATTCTCAGACTTGCTATCACTAGAGGATAGAAACATAAACGTTGAGTCTGATTGGGGTATCGGAAACGTAAGTGCAAGACGTACCTTGACATCACAGACCGCAAAAGACCCCCCGTCGTAATGAGATGCAGGGTGGCTTGAGTGTGGATGAAGATTTTGCAGGCAAGACCGAAAGAGGAATCTCTGAGTGGAGAATCGAGCTGCGAGTGATTTGTGCAGGCCGGTGGCGCGGTAGTGTTCAATTGTGAAATGCACGTGACATTAATTGCCAAATCGTACTGGCTGCCAGGGATGATAAGCCTCCCATTTCTTAGTCATCGATGTGGGGAAAGGGGGAACTGACCTCTGAGCGCGGTTTCCACTTGCAGCAGGGCCTATATCGTTTCAATGTTTTCCTTCTCCAGGCATTTTATGAAGAATTGTTCAGAATCCTTATCGCTACCCTCTTCACACACATTTGTTTCAGTCAGTAAGACTCAGTGGAAGAAATAGAGAGGCTGCAGAAGCTTTTGGAGGAAGAACAGCGCCGACGCGAAGCCGCCGAAGAACGACAAAAACGCGAGGCCATCGAAAGACGCGCAACCGCATCGCAACCACTATCGCTCAGTCCGTACCTTGAGACCTGCCATACGCTCCGCCTAGCTATCGATATCGTCACCGATCGGTCCCTCACGACCCAAAGCGATACGACTAATCCGACCGGCCGCTCAAGAACTCGGAGTCTTCGTCCGACAACTCTGGCGACAGGGGCGGTCGAGGTCTGATTACAACCTCATCCGGCAAACGTCTACATGTTTTACGAATACCTGACTGCCTTTAAGGTGATATTATACTCATAATGATATTATTAAGACTTAAATTATGAATAAATTATATTACATTTAATAATTTTCTTTGACTTTCTTAATTTTTTCGTAACAAAATATCTCGAATAATGACGTACTGTTTTACTTGTCTTTCTTGTTTTATTCATTCAGAATTAAACTTAACGTTAACGTAAATAGTAAAAACAGCAAACTTATTGCCCTTTTAAAAGATTCGGCACGCCTTTGTTAGTTCGGCAGGTGCTCGACGACACGGAGGAAACAGCGTCAGACCGAGCTCCAATACCTAACCATCCAACCTGTGTGGCGCGTAGGCGTGAAGGCGAGAAGTACATATACATGATTGGGAGCACGTGCTGGTGGCGGTGGACTTGGGGTCTCGAAAGCCTAACATAGGATAGAAATTGTGCCGGTCTGGGATAAAGAATTATGGCAGAACAAGTCTATGATCGAAGTACATTTGAAGAGAATGGTCGGCGAGGCTCCTTGTCCACAGCTCTTGTTACATATCCGACCAGGTATCCCCTGCGACACGTCGATAGTCAGCCCTTGCTTTTTTTCACTTGGAAAGAGACCCCCTACAGCATCTTGAGTGCCTCTGGCCCGCCGTAGGAACTTAGCTCAATTGAGGAACTTCATATCGCCGCATTGGCAAATGATTTTGCCTCCTGAAGTATCGACCACGTGTTGGCAGGATCAGTTGGGAAATTTAGCAACCTTCGGCTTGTCTGGTAACAACCAACCTGCAAGAACATCTCAGAGTAGCAGATTCAGCAGCATCCCGGGCCAACTTGGACCTGTATGTCGTTATTCGCCTCAGACATTGATTCCCTAGGACCAGTCCCGCCCAACGGAACTTCTCATGTTTGCGGGGGTACATTAGATATGTAGGCATGTATGCTTTTTAATCGCACTCTTTTGTTTTGATTCGCGAGCCTTGACTAAGCGTTGTCGACATCCTCCTACAGGCTCGGCATTGCCCAAAGGACTGCCATGAACGACCAACTCGCCCTCACTTCGAGTGGCGGCAAGTTGATTGACGGCACAATAACCAAAATGTGACAAAAATGTAAATCATATCAATTGCATTTTTTGCGCTGGCCCGTTTGGCCCTCGCGTTTTCCTGAATAATGGTCTTTCGCACACGAGTAGAAACGTCGCATGGCTTGGTCCGCTTGGTCTTCGTCAAGCATGTCCCAATCCAGCTGCCACCGTACAAACCGCATCATACGGAGTACACCAGCTGAAAAAAAGCAATCTAGGATGGCACCTCCAAGGCAGACTTGTGTGCCTCGCACATGTCATCCTTGCTCGCTTCTACCTATCCATGACAGAGCTTGGCAGGATGGCAGCCGTGGAGCGTAGATCGCCCCCCACTTAAACTCTAGGGTGCAAGGGTGCGCGGCAACGCAGGAAAGCAGTGGGTTCGAAACCCGTTCAAGGCGCCAACCTCTCCCTTAACCTTGGCCAAAAAAAGTGTCAATGCGTTATTCATATTCCTTCCTAGTATGGACTTGCGCCCGTCTAAATGATGTGTTTTGCCGTGTTTATGGCGTTGGGGGAATGAACGGGCTGCGGTGGTTATGCCATTATGGCACCAGGCTGGCAAGCTAAGGGATGAGACTGGGATACCCTGTAGAGGGAAGATTGGCCAGTGACCCGTGCTCCGTTTCTTTGTAGGTATCCTTTGCCTACATTTGATTGGTCGACCTAGAAGCAGAGCTTTTGGCCTAGGAAGCAAGGCAGACATCCTACATGATGAGAAGGGAAGAACAAGAACTTCAGCAGTCCCTTGGCGTCGAGCCGCGCAACCGCCGGGACTGTCGGCGGCTACAACGACAGCATCACAACCGGAGAAGTCAATACTTATGCATTCCTTGCCTGTAATAGTATTGGCTCGTTGTCCCTCGAGGGACTTGTAGATCGGTTTGGAGCTTGCGAAGCTTACATTTATTCGTGGTATAATATCTGGCGATGTCGGGTTATTGAAGATAAGAAGGGACCTTCTAAGTCATTTCCCAGACCACAAGCTATTAACAGACCTTCGGTTCACGGTTGCTGAATTGAAGCTGAATGTTTCGGATGTTACAGTCCCGACCGAAATTAGAGGCCGCCTAGCTTTCTATGAAAAGTCTCTGAGCACAGACCAGGTTGTGGCTAATGTGGCGTACGACAGTGCACAAAGAGCCGTATCGGAACGGCCCCACCTCCATCTGACGGCTACCGTTGTCGATTCCTATCAACCAAAACGGCCGCTTATGGCCTTGACAAGGTCAACCTGTAGTATTTCAAATTCTACACAGCACGTCCTGAACGAGCCATGATCATCACATGAACTTGATCAACAAGATCGACACAATCTGCTTCGCACTTGCTTATGTATCACCGAGAAGTACTAAATTGATCTAGTAAATCCACAAAAACTACACTTCATCCGAGAATGATGGCTCCTCAAAACCCATGACGACCACTTTTCCTGACGGGCAGCCGATAACAACAACAGATCCTGGAGGTTGAGTTAGAGTCGCCGATACATCAGGCCGGAAATCCGGTGGAAGCCATAAAACTTTACGTCCATCAGGTCCACCCGCTGTAATCCATGTGTTGTCGTGGCTGATCCCGAAGCCTAATTTAGCATCTACTTCTCCTTGGATCTCTTTACTACCCAGCTTTGGTTCGCTCTCGCTCGAGTGTGACGTATTAATATCCCGAAAACCAAGACTGAAACGGCCTGCACTCGTGACTAAAACCGAATCATCGTCAGTAAAAGATAAGACGCTGGTAATTGGACTGGCATCAAAGCTTTTAACGTTGATGCCTGTCGCCACATTCCATATCTTGACAGTGTGATCGTCTGATCCCGATGCGATGAGCGCGCCGTCGTTCGAAAAGACCACAGCGCTGACCGGATTCAGATGACCCTCAAGAGTCCGTTCCTCTTCACCTGTCACCACCTTCCATATCTTAATATTGTTGTCCCATGATCCTGATGCGATGAGCTTGCCGTCGCTCGAAAAGACCACAGCGCTGACCGGATTCAGATGACCCTCAAGTGTTTGTAAAACTGCACTCCAGCTGGAGTCCACGTTTGGGAGTAGAGAAATCGATCTAGGAAGATAACGTTTGAATGTCTGTCGTATAATGCTCTGCTTTGGCGCAAATACAATTGCCGAAGCGTAGAGCTGAAGAGGTGCAATGTCAATTATCCAACGGTAGTTGAGCACGAACCGTTTCGCGTCATGTAGGAAGCTAAGCACTTGGGCACCTTTTTCCGGCTAAAATGGTGTCTCTCAGCAGATCTCTAGCACGCAGAAGGCGAATGACTTACATCAACTATGCTCTGCAGCTCGTCTATGAATCCGATGCTCTCTGATATCCTTCCAATCAGGCTCAGCGCTTCTAGCCAATGGAGAAAATGCGTTTTCAGGAAATCGTATAGGTCGCTTATGCCATTTGGCTCTAAATCGACCTTGGTCTGGTGATGAACCCAGTTCATACATGCATATTGAAGTTCTGGAGGTATGCGCTTCTCGAGTTGCCGAACGCCCACTGCAGAGCGGTGCATACCAGGGAAGGACAGGCTACATATGTTCTTACGCAGAGCGCCGCGCATAACGCGCAAGCAGTGTTTTGCCAGGTTTCGGTGAGCGAGTTTCTCATCGACCCAGAACTCGACCGTCTCTTTGTTTTCTGGATCAACGAGATAGTCTAGGAGCGACAAATGGAGTAGTCGCACTGGTGAGTCGAGACTTTCTGGAACCTCTAAAACAGAATGCAACACCCTTAACCTAGTCGTCACCTCGTCGATATCCACATCGAGAAGTAGCGCTAGAGCCCGTACTGACAAGGGACTTGCCAGAGTGATAATGGTGCCGACGATAAGACGGAAACTTTGGACGATGTCGCATCTCTCACGTCCTGACCTATTGACGACTTGTTGCTCAAGAACTGGTGAGTAGGTCATGTGAAGTTTGGAGGCATAACTGTTGCGGGTGTGGTGGAGTACGCTCTGTAGAAGTTTATCAGGGCTGCCGAGACATGAGTCGTTGACGAATCGGCAAAGGGTCGCGGCGAAAATGAAGAGAGGCACTGCCGCACGTGTGAGCTTCTTGGGGTTGACTTCCCCAGGCCAGTCCACTGGCAGTTTCAGTTCTTCTAATGTCTCTTCGTTGAAACGGCTGCGGATGTTGGCGAACTCGTGGCGAAGAAAGACATATATGTCGTGCTCAATGATTGATTGTGGTATTTTGTGCAGTATCACGTGTTGATAGGTATTGCCGATGGAGGAAAAGCCAAGACGCACGGGAAGTTCAGGTCTGCTTGTGATAAGCACTCGAATGCGAAGGCGACCTCTGGAATGTACGCTCGAAAAAAACCCGAGGAGCAACTTGATGTCATCATCGGTCGCCTCGCATTCGTCCAAAGCATCAACAACAACCACGATAAGTGATGGGGCTGATGGTACCACAGCTGCTTCTGACAGTGGTTCTCGTATGAGCTTTTTGAATTGGTCTTCCACACCTTTGTGAGCGATTTTCGAATCGGCATCCATTGCTTTCTTGATGAACGGTGCAACTCCCGGGATGCTCCAGCCCAGCTGACGGGCCAGGGTAGTCACAAATTTGGCCAGGTTACCTCGGTCAATCTCGCCTCTCTTGAAGAAGAAACTAGCGCCAAGATCACCGCGATCATACCGCGCTTGAGCGACAGTACGTGAGATGGTAGATTTCCCAGTCCCTGCCATGCCGTTCAACCAGAAGATTACTTTTGAGTCGGTGCCGTCAATCCAAAGCTGAACATCCTTGAGCAACTCTACTCTGGTGTCTTGCAAGCATGTCGGGTTGTGCTTTTCGGCGTACGAATCGAAAGAGGCACCTTCTGCGACGTGTAGCCGATCGAGGGCTATTTGGTGGTCAATATTGAGCAGGATCGAGCTGAGAAACGACATTAGTCAGATCCGTCGGAAACCGGGACAGTAATACCAACGTCTGATCGACTTCTAAGGCTGAATAGATAGCCTTGGTACATTGGTGCACGTCCTGAATGACTGATTGAACATCCTTACTCTTGAATGGCCATTTCAAAGCCTCGAAGCTAGTTTTACCCTGCCCATTTCTCTCGGCAAGCTGCCTCTCGATACGCCTAAGCTGAGATTGACTGTTGACTGTTGCCAGAAGGAGCGCATGAGATATTTTGAGCTTTGAGCCATGTGGCCCATCTAGCAGGTTGCGAGCGTTCACTGATGCTAGGTTCAGCCGCGTGAGCTCTTCTGCCAGCCTTTTCTTGTCCTCTTTGGCGTGCGATACATCCTGGGC
>JABEEM010003036.1:0-39249 GCA_013363185.1 Fusarium secorum | reverse complement strand
TATTTAAGCTTTTATTTAGAAGTTAAAACCTTAATAACCTTATATAAGGTTAATAATAAAGAAAAAAAAAAGACAATTATATAATATAATAAAGTAATTATAAGTATTTATAATTTATAAATAGCTTCAATTAATATAATTTAAATGTTATTAATATATTTAATAAGTTAATTAAGTTAATTATCTATTATAGTTTTATTTTAATACTTTAATTAATATTTTATAAGTATTTTATTAAATAGTTTTTATATTTATGAAGCTATAAAAAGTTTTTTATAATATTTTTACTTATTAAAGACTTAATTATTTATAGTTATATTTAATTATTTTAATTATAACATTATTTATATATAAATAATATAAAGAAATAAGCTATTACTTACTTTATTTTACTATTTAGGTATTTAAATAATTAGGATTTTTAAATAATATGATTAAACTAAGTCTTACTATTTTATAAAGTAGAAAATGTATTATTTATAATTTTAAAAGTATTAATAAAGTTGAAAAATATAATAATATATTAAGAATATAATATTAATAAATATAAATTAATAAAATTTACTTATAGTATTAAAAAAGAAAAAAAATATTATATAATATCTAACTGCTTTAAGCTTAACTTATAGTCTGTACTATTTTAAGTGAGCTGATATCGCCTGATTAGGTTAAGTTAGGTGTGCATAATCTAATCTCTAGGCGTGCGATATCCTGCGTTGCTTCAATACAGCGGTTAGAATTTCAGCTGGAGTGATTGCCAGCCACTGGGGCATGTGGCCAAGTGTGATAGGCTGTTCTGTGAATTTCATGCGGGTTCTAAGTCTCGCTGATTGGTCATATCATGCAAGACCCGGCTGAATTTAGTGCTCGGTCAAGACATAATGTGCAGGCTTGAGCAACTTTCAGGGCTGTTCTTACGCCCCGGTGGCAATCAAGGAGCAGGCTGTGATGCATAGTGGTCTGGTTGATAAGGCTCAAAGACACCGTGCAACATTCACTTTCATTCCGCCATAATACTTGATCCCCCCTCTATTGTTAGTTGTTCTCGGAGAGCATTTTGAGCACGTTCACTTATCAGTATTTTCCTTACTCACTCTCCGTGGTCGGTAACAGAACAACATATCTTGCCGACGGCTGAGGAATATACAATTGGCTGGATCTGCGCTTTGTCCAAAGAGCTCATCGCAGCCAAAGCGTTCCTCGATGTTCTCCACGATCCTGTTGACAACGCAGCGATTAACGACGACAACAACTACACACTGGGCAGCATCGGCAAGCACAATGTCGTCATTGCAGTTTTACCGTACGGCCAATACGGTCTCGTCAATGCCGCGGCCGCTTTGAAAGACATGACTCGAACGTTTTCTAATTTGCGGGCGGTGCTTATGGTCGGAATTGGTGGTGGCGTCCCGGGGAAGAAAGATATTCGTCTGGGCGACATCGTTGTTGGATCTGTAGGTCAAAGGAGCAGTGGCGTCATTCAGTACGACTACGGAAGGGCAGTCCAAGGCGAGGAATTTGCGGCCACTGGCCATTTGAACCAACCGCCTATCGCGTTCCTAATGGCCATGAGTGCTTTGCACGCTACGTATGATATGGAAGGCCACAGCATTGAAGGCAACATCGAAAAGGCACTCCGAAAATATAAGCGACTAGCCAAGAAGTACAAAAGGCCCGAAGCATCCACAGACCGATTGTACAGATCGAACTTCGTTCATGGCGGAGGCGAGGGCGTAGCTTGCAGCGAGTCCTGCAGTGATGACATGCTGCTGCGCCGAAACGAACGAGAAGAGGACGAAAACAATCCCGCCATTCATTGCGGCCTGATAGCATCAGGCAATTCTTTGATGAAGGATGCACTTCTACGCGATAAGCTGGCAGCTAAGCATGGTATTTTGTGCTTCGAAATGGAAGCTGCAGGGCTTATGAATCATTTCCCATGCGTGGTCATTAGAGGGATCTGTGACTATTCTGATACGCACAAGAACGACGAGTGGCAGGAGTATGCAGCCATGGCTGCCGCGGCCTATACTAAGGACTTACTGCTTCAGGTAGCTCCGAGCAGCGTGCAGAAGGAGGAACGGATTGAAACTATTTTGGGGCACTGTGAGTGATGAAGCATGCGATATCATCTCTGGGTGCTGATAGAAAGAAACAGTGAATGAAAAGGTGGATCATATTCACCAGTTAGCCACGGAAAGCAGTCGTGACATTAAATCTCTTTCGTCCAATGTTCAAGATGATGCTATATCGAAATGGCTCAATTCAGCTGATCCATCCGTCGATCACAACAAGGCTCGCAAAGCATGGCACTCGGGTACCGGGCAGTGGTTGTTGAACAGCTCTCAGTATCTCAACTGGAAATCCCAGAATAATTCCTTTCTCTGGCTACATGGAAATTCCGGTACAGGAAAGACTATTCTAAGCTCGACTGTGATTGAAGATATACGAAACTCTCTTCCTGAGCTTTGTGACAGCGCTCTGCTGTACTTCTACATAACATTCACCGACAACCAAAAACAGTCTCTTGAGGCCATCCTCACATCTTTGATCAGCCAACTATACTACAGCTGTCCAGAATCTCGGCACCCAATCACCTCACTCTATTCGAAATGTGGTAGTGGGAGTAGTGAACCAAATATAGAACAGCTAAAATCCACGTTGCGTGAAATGCTGTCACTTGCGGGAGAGTTCTTTATCCTCATTGACGCCTTGGATGAATATCGGAACCGAAGCACACAGCGATACGAGCTATTTGCCTGGATAGAAAGCTTTCGCATTGAACCAGCCAATACCCATCTCCTCGTTACAAGTCGTCCTGAGCATGACATCAAGACCTCCATCGAAACATGGGCCGACTCCGGCAGTATCATCTCCCTCCGAACAGGCAACGTGGGTAGAGATATTTCTGATTACGTCCGTGATGTTGTGACCAAGTCCCCAAGCCTTACGCGCTGGCACGGGCATACGTCAACGCTGGATGACATCGTCAACGCCTTGACTACGAAGGCAGATGGAGTGTACGGTTCCTCAAGGTCCCCAATTCTCTAAGTAAATGCTGATGATTGATTTTGAAGATTTCGTTGGGTCGCTCTACAATTGGAGCGCTTAACAGACTGTATCAACAAGGAGGAGGTCAATATGACTCTCCAGACTCTTCCAACCACCCTTCAAGAGACATATTACCGATTATTGAACGAACTTACAAGCACTAGGAGGAAGTATGTCATTCGCATTCTTCAGTTCCTAGCATATTCGGACATCCCAATGGAGCTTGAAGCGGCTGTCGATGCTCTAGCCATAAACCTTAAAGCACCACAGGGCTCACGCTTCATCATGAAAGAACGTATGCCATTACCAACTGAGATATCGTCACTTTGCTCTACGTTGTTTGTCGCAGTTTCTGGTACACGGCCATCCCACCTGCGCGATAGATTATATATTGAGGATGATGCGATATTAGTACTACAATTGGCCCATTCGTCTGTGAAGGAGTTCATATTATCTTGCCCAGGGTCCGAGTTTGACGGTTTATTCACCGAATCCACCGCAAGGTTGACGATCACCGAATTATGTCTTGTCTACTTCCTGGAAATAGATTGGTCCTTGCCTGACAACGAGTTATTGAGGACATACCACTTTATAGCACTCGCTGTAGAGAATTGGATTCAAGACGCCTGCTGCCCAAACTCAAGGCTCCATTCGTTTACACAGTTATCAATGGATCTCTTCTCGAACCCCATGCTCTTTAAACGTTGGAAGAAATTTGTTGGAACCATGTTTCATGGCAAACATGGGCGGTTCGTCAATTTCATAGAAGAGCAAGACCAACTGTTTTACGCAAGCTGGTCTGGAGACCGAAACTGCGTCAAGAAGTTGATAGATTCAACGGCTAAGGCGGATAGCCCAGCGTGGAACCTTGGTCCTGCCCTTCGCTTTGCCTCCGATTTTGGCCATTTGGAGACCGCTGCACTTCTTGTTCAGGAAAGTGCTGATGTTAACGTCGAAGTAGAAGGACAAAAGCTGCTTTCCAGTGCCGTCAGAGCTGGCCATATAGATGTCATTGCATTTATGATCAAGCAAGGTGCTGACGTCAACGCTCGACGAGGATCTGCCAGAAGTGCTCTTTCAATTGCTAGTGAGATAGGCCGTCTGGATATCGTGGAACTTCTGATTAAGCACGGTGCTGATGTCAACGGTCATCACCCTTACCATGCCTCCCCCCACGGCCACTTGTGTATTGCTATATTTCTAGTGAAGCAAGGTGCCAATATCAACGGTCACCCAGAAGGTTATCCAGCCCTTCAAGCTGCTTCTGAACATGGCCATATCGACATTGTTAGGTATCTGATAAAACAAGGTGCTGATGTTATTGCCCAAGGAGGGCCGTTTGGCACTGCCCTTTGCGCTGCCTCCTACTGTGGCAATTTGGATATTGTTATGCATCTAGTGGAAAGCGGTGCGGATATCAATGCTAAAGGACATTACACTGCCCTTTACATTACCTCCTTCTCTGGCTACTTAGATATTGTTATGTATCTAGTAGAGAAGGGTGCTGATGTAAACGCTCCAGGAGGAACTTTTGAAGAGGCATTGGAAGCTGCGATCTCCTCTGGAAAAGACAGTGTAGCCAAGTTCCTTCAAAATCATAAAGCCGATCGTAGGTACGTCAATATGTCAAACTTTGATCTACATGATGAACGTTATTGTTATCAAGGGTCGGAGCTCATCTTTCACTTGCGGTTCAATCCCGATGCTCCGAGCACAGCTGCAAAGGCGCCACTTCATGCGAATAGGCAAAGAAATCGCTTCATAGATTAGTTCAACTTCTATTGACCACCACGCTAACCCTAGTAATCTAGACACCAGCAAGATGACTAGGTTTCATTTTCCCCCACGTCACCGTCGACCGGCCACGAGGACTTCTTATCAACTCGAACATGAAGCTGAAACCTGTATGTTGTACGCTCTTGATTGAGCATTTTCTTTTAGAGACTTTGAAGAGATATATTTAAGGATCAAAGGATATTCTTGCACTCAGAAACACTGAGCCAGATATTCTGCAAAAGCCCAAGTAAAGCTGCCTTGTTGTGACAGAGCCAGTTGGCTGAAGTGTGAGATGATTGCCAATCATCTCTCCATCACGAACAGATGCATCCCTGAATGTTGCAACTATTGAGCAACATTGTCCCTATCCTAATCTTGAAGGCTACCCGCAAACACCAGATGGAATAGCAGACAATAAAAGTCTTATGTCCCGATTAAAGGAATACAAAACGTAAATATGCATCTCTCTACATACTAAGCCCTCGAAAGGTAGCCTCAAATATGTTAAATAGCGTGGTGAAACTAGATCCTCCTCTCATTATGTCCTCTCGCAATTATTAATCATTTCAACCATCCTCCATGCTGAAGCCAGTCCGCACACTCCTCTCCAAGTTCCTTCCTAGCCCTCTCCTCATATGCCTTACAATCCTCCCCAGACAAAACATCTTTCCATCTTGCATTCGTTCCCTTGTATACAAAGTCCTTTGCACCATTCGCCCAAGCAACCTCAGCCTGAGGCGGCGCCGCAAGATGCGCATGCTCTTTCATCCAATCAAACGTACAATGCTCAACGACATCTTTAAACTTGTCCTCCGGCATCTCAGGAATCTCCAAGAATTTGGCAATACGCTTAATTCCTCCCTCGAGATCGGCCTTGAGATCGTTGAAGTGAACCAGAAGAAGATTCGGCTGAGCGCGGTGCTCCCACCATCCACGAATATGACTCCAGAACGGCCAGCCAAGGGTATTTGGCATATCGTTCTTCACAAGCTGATCAAAAATGTCTTTGGGGTTCTCACTTGGTCGTACAGGAAGTTGGCCCTCATAACCTGTATTCTCGAAAAAGCTGTAGAAGGTATCTGTGGCGTGATACATATGATGATGGATGCTCCAAACCATATCGCGACCGTCGCGTGCGATGAAGATATACTTGGCTTGAGGGCTCCAGACAAGAGCATCAAGAGGGAGATGTGTCTTGAGGAAGCGGCGGTGAGTTTGGGACTCGACTAGTGCGAGCATGGCCTCTTTGGGGACGATGCGTAGGTCAACCCAGGGTGAGAGGACGCCTGCTGGTACAGCCGGGTCACCTTGGTGGATGAGTTGGGATACAATCTGTTGCATCCACTGGTTCAATTGTCAGTGAAAGTGATAAAGTAGTGAGAGGGCCGCTTACTGTCGTGCCAGACTTGGCGTATGTAGTGATGATGATATCATCAGGTCTGAACTTGAAATCGTTCCAGATAGAAGACTCCATGTGATGGTTACTCTCCTCACGAGTCTTTTGCGGCATGTTGCCGTTGGTTCCATTTGTTGTAGCCATATTGTCAATTGGTCATTGTCTAGGACAGAAGATGAAGATGAACCTACTCGAGCAAACGCCAAAGGGTCCCTCTGTCACATGGCGGACCCAACCTGATTTATATCCATACCCCCAAAGAATTCCAGGTTCTCGTGGGCTGAGCGTATGTAGGTCAGACCAAAGGATCTACAACCCTGCTCCACAGTTGTCGGAAATCAAGTCTCACCAAAGAACCCCATTTACACCGGAACTCGCTGACAATCATCACCCGACAACCCGAGTCACGACCAAAATGGGAAATGATCCGCGTAAGCTTCGTCACATGGGATGGTATTGATGTCAAGCTAAGGTACGAAAAGGGGCCAATTCATCGCTGTAGATAATTATCTTAATGCCACGGAGATCAAATTGTCCCGTTTATGATGTAGCTTGAGAGGCGTAGTGGGAAACGGACCCCAAATGTTGAAGGCTGCCTATAAGTCGGCCAATAGTCTTTGGTAAGAATCTCAATGGTTGCCGCATTGGCCTTGAAATATCTCTCGCTTCGGTTTTCTTCCGATAATGCTTGCTTTTATGCATCTTGGTTCAACGGTTAATATGCTACATGAACATATCCAGCCATTTAGACGTGCCAAGTGATAATAGAGGGTTGAGAAAGGCTTACTATTGGGGGCTGCGAGAATTTTGATGAAGTATAAGCTGCCTTGGCGGTTCTGATTACGCTAGCCTGTGCCGATATGCCGCTCAAGTCACCGCCCTTGAGACGTTTGAGCCACTTCTTACGACGGTCAACATCGTGAGGTGGACCCAGGTAAGACCGGTCTCTTGGTCTCGGACGCCAGTGCAATCGCTAAGAACTAGTGCTCACTAGGCCCCGGAACCCTCATGGACTGTTCTCAGATTCAGATCCAGAGCCTGACTTGTTTCGATGTAATCTCTACTGTCCGATGAATTTGCATCGCCAAAATAGACTTGTTTCGCTCGAGGACAGAGACATCATTTTGACATCGAGCAGTCGCAGGCGTTAGTAGCTCATCTTGGACTTCTATGCGTAATCTGTCAGCAAACGATATCCGAAGTTGCGAGAATTACTCCCCACCTGATGAGCTAGTGCTGATCTTACAGAGGGGATGCTGAGATCCGCCGGGTAAGGCTGGACCGAGGACTATCACCGAGAACCGAGATTTCGAAAGCTCATTGCTGTATTCCAATTGGTAAACTCTCGATACGTACTACAGGTATTTGAGAAGTCCTCCGAGCCCTTCTCGCTTTGCATTCCAGCTTGTTGGGTATAATAACGACCAGTAAAAAGGTCTTGCATCATCGAATATGATGGTATGAAGCCCATGGGTCGAGAATGTGTCAGCAAAGCCAAAGTCAGCAAAACATCAAGGTAGTAATCTCAAGTTGCCACCAAACTGCCAGACAAAAGACCGAAAGAATAGCCTAGATTTCGCTTGTTAATATCCCATCAGCGCTATCTTCTAGATTATTAGCGCTCACTAAGATAAGGTCTCCTAGCCCGCCATTGAGACCTACCCACCCATGAAGGACAATCCTCTACACCTCTGCGAACTGACAGTTGCTTTCTGAAATCATTACTAACTTTCAATACTAGATAAATTTTGCATCTAAATAAGACATACATCCTTTGCCTCTGTATTCCTACTGACTAGCCCTTCTAGTGCTGGTTTCCATTCTATGGTTTCCCTAATATTACTGTACTCAGGGTGCTTATTTTTGAGGTTTAGTGGGAAAGCCTGATCTAGGAACGCTTGATCCTTGTCCAAGGCTGAAAGAAGACGGCGATAATCCTCTTTGAGTCCCTTTAATCCACGGGAATATCCTAAAAGCTCATCTCCAGCCATCCTCACCTCACGGTTTCCTAGGATATCGAGTAGTAGCCGAAGAGGGTGTAGGCTCTGGAGAATAGACCTGCTGCCCGAGATTTTCTCAAAGCTTGCTCCCAATGTATGCGACTTCTCAAGGAGGTCTGCCAGCGCCCTTTCCACATCGCGAAGTTGATACCACCACATATTACGAGCGTAATATGACACCTGCAAGGTACTCTTCGTCCAATCTCGAACGGCCGTATGTAATACGTGAGCCATGTGCCAGAAGTCAACTAGATTTGGGAGTTGGTTCTGTAGCTCTGAATCATCTTCCAACATTTTCCTAGTTTCCAAGGTTAAGAAAGGGATCCAGCTTCTCCAACGTGGGTGGGATGCCTCAGGTTTATCTCCGGAGGCATAGCGGCGACTTTGGTCCTCGATTGATGAAATGTGTTCCCTATCTTCCGGGTCTGATCTTTCGAGCTCCAGTACTTGATTCCTCCACTTTGCTATGAAGTGAATCATTTCGACTGTAAGAGGCTTGAATCGTAGATAGTGATGCAGGTCATCAGACTTGAGCATCTCGGCGGGGCTAGACTCCCGTGTTTGGCAGACTATAGCTGCAACACATGAGCCGATCAGGCGATATTTTCGGCTATCAGAAGTCTGGTGTGCCAAGAACAAAGCAGTGCACCCCTCGACCCGGATCAGATGAACATCGTCGTTGGGGACCGTACACTTCAATGCCCATGCAAAACTCCTAATGGCGAGCTTAAGGCCGTTGTTCAGATTCCAGAACCCAGTAAAATACTCGCCGTCTTCCAACTTATCAAGCTCCCGACGAACACGAAGAACAGGCCCAAATGACGAGTCGAGCTGTAATACCGTCTCTATCCTGGTTGCGAGAAAGCCTGATTTGGAATCCACCATTTTACAGCATTTCACTGCTCTGTCGCACTCTGAGTCCTTGCCGTGAGGCCAGCCATCGATGCTACGTATTGTACAACAGTCGGCAAGCGTTTCCTTATGAAGAAGGCGTTTGCTGTCCAATTCGATCTGTTTGATATGTCTGGAGATATCTCGAGAAGTTTGCAGCGGTACATCTGTATCCCAAAGAGGGACCCAAGAGGGAATGCCATAGTCATTTTTCCAAAGTTTGTAGTCAAACCAGTTCTTAAACCAGTTCTTAACCCAGTAGGGGTTGGCGTGCTGAATGAGATCGCAACAGTGGTTCTTTTGCATGAGGTATGCAGCGACGCCAATGTAAACCTCACGGACCATCAGTTCGTAGTCAGGACTGAGTTCTGAAGCCTGAACGTTGCTGATCAGACCTAGCAACCCAAATATCTTGTCACGTAGGTCTGTGACACGACAGACACTGGTTGCAGCAAGAAGATCTCTCAGGCCGAGAGGGGTTTGTTCCATGTTCGACCTGGCCTTTCCAGCAAATCGAACCCACGAGGGAACCTTGACACCGTGTTCGTACAGCTGCGAGATGGACTCGTTGGTAACCTTGAGTGAGACCTCTCCGCAATGTATAGTAATGGATTGGGCGAGAAGAAGCTCTTGGACGACCCATAACCGAGCAAAGTAGGACCTTGTGAAGAACTTGTTGAGAATGGAAATGTTGCTTGTCTTGCCAGGAGACAGCATGCCAGAAATGTCATTCACTTGAAGATCATTTAATAAGGTCATAGCTTCGGCTCCTGTCGAGTCGTCTCCACACACCGTTTCTCCAACATAAGAGTGAACAGTAGTTGCTTTTGAGTATATCATTTTCATCAAGCCGACCTGGTGAGACCTCTCGGAGGGAGATGACTGGTTGATACAGATGGAATCCACCCATAATAGTTTTGACTTGGTCTTGTGGCGAAGGCTTCGTAAAGCTCGATCACAGTTGCGTGTGATACGTAGGACTTTCTGCTCCTTGTCAAGGAATATAAGATTTGAAGGTGAGGTGTTGCCACTTTCATCTGCCCAAGTATAGGACAGGGCAGAGTATGGGGGACATGTTTCTTGCTCCCACCAAACCTCGAAAAGCCGGCCGCTGAGTATTTCAAGTCTGTTGCCGGGTGAGAGGTCCAGTAGTCTAATGCAGGAACCTTTGGGTAGATCAGAGTAGATGTAAGGGTTTCTCTATTCAAATGGCTTAGCATGCTGCTCATATATGACGGCGGATATTGTCGTACCTCTCTTTGAGCTTCGTTCTGAAACGAGGTCTGCATGTTCGGCCGGTAGCTGTAGACATCTTCATCCCCTCTCGCTGTCTGCATAGGGGTCGCTTCGATAGTCTCAGAGTATTGAACAGAATGGGGCCACGACAGCGGCTGAATTCCAGCTCTAAGCCAGCCTTCCCACGGATCGACCTGTTGCTTTTGTTGTGATGGTTGAAAGTCCTCAACCAATCCGCAGGACAGACAGGTCCTCATGAACGCCTCGCTGGCCGATAGCACCAGAAAGTCATGTTTTTTACAACTCTGCTCTTGCTGGTCCATTGCGACAAACCTGCTATGGGTGATTGTGTTTGTTGACAGCTGCGAACGTTGCAGGTCAGGGAGATGAGGGGGATTTAATGTAAAAGGGTGCGGCTGTGTCAGACAAGGCTGACTGGAATTTCCAAAGCATGGCGCATCCTGCATGATTCAACCTCCACTTATGAAACATGGCGATCCAATATACGACAGTCGAAGGAAGGCTGTGGAATGTCAATGCTAATCACTCCATGACATATTCCCTAAAATATTCTGTTTTAGAAGTACAAGCAAAAGACTTTCCCAGAACGAAAACATCAGCAGTCTCAGCAATGCTAGCCCCAGTTAGGTAAGAGGCTGCAGGTCAACCAATCAATGAGTGCTGCGTTGCATTGCAGCCGGTTGCTCATATCTTCTCCAGTAAAACCCTGGCAAGATAAACTGGCCGACGATCGTGCTGTCAATCTACTCTGCTGTAAGAATTGTCCTGTTTGCCGAGTGTGGCGCTTGAATAAGGCTGCCTAAATAGTCAGCTGGCAGAACACCAACCCAGCATAGCCTCTACATCATAGAGGCAGGACAAATGGGCATAGAATCACAGTTTTGGCGAGGCGTTCTCTTGGAGGTACAGAGCCTGAAAGGCAGTATATTAGCGGCGACCAATCTTACGACAACAGCTCATTTTCACCGAATTGGTCGCCAGCTGCCTGAATGTTGCTGCAGCCATTGCGAGAAGAAACCATTGATCTGAATAGATTTGATAAGCATGCTCTACTGGTCACTGTATTCCATTCTAATCCATCGGACTGATGGCCCTCTACTTACTATTCAATCTCAAACTAATAATATTGTCTACCGACTGAGTCTAGGACGAAGTGGATGGTTTCTGGTCACAACATTAATTTTAAACAGCCAACGTGGTAAGAAATTCTTTTATACATTACAACTAGAGAGAATGTTGTATTTATCCAAACAAACCAATAGTATTATTGTTTATAGGCTCACGCTGGAAGCTACCTTACATTCCGGGAATAGCGTCACATCTCCACCAGCGGACATTTCTAAGTCCGCCGCGCCCTCTGATAACTATGCTGACATAAAACAAGTCCGCAAGCCTCATTTCCAGCCAGTATTTCTTCGAACCTCTTCTCTAGAGAACCATTAACTTCATGTTTCTTATTAATTCATTTCAAACTTCTAAAATGGCTATTCCCCAAAGACAAACCCCTCCAGTCGAAGAGTTGCGCCAATTCTACGTTGGCAAAAGCATCCACGATGTTCCCAAGCCTGCAGTCATACTAGACCGAGCTAGGGTTAACCGTCATTGCCAGTCTATGCTTAAGGCTGTTAAAACTCTTGGTCTTGGCTTTCGAGCGCATGTCAAGACTCACAAGGTCACATACATTCTGTCCATATGAAACGCTTGCGCTGACAAGCTCAGACGATAGAAGCAACACGTCTCCAAATCGGCCAGGGAAGCGGCGATATCAAGCTCATTGTATCGACTCTATCAGAGATCGAGCATCTTCTACCTCTTCTCAAAGAGTATAGAGATGCAGGTCGTCGTCTTGACATTCTCTACGGTCTTCCTTTACCCCGCTCGCAGATATCGAGGTTAGCAGCACTTGGCTCGGAGTTGGGACAGGGGAGTATCTCTGTTCTCATCGATCATCCATCCCAGCTGGACTGTGTCAAGGCGTTCTCGCAACATGCCAAGTTTCCCGCGAGGGTGTTCCTCAAGGTTGATACGGGATATCATCGTGCAGGACTACCGCCAACTGCTATGAACAAAAACGGTCTGGTCGAGACACTTGCGAAGCTTGAAGCTGACGGCGAGGCTGAGTTGCTCGGACTGTACTCACATAGCAGTCTGAGCTACAAGGATAGCACGGCTGAGCAAGCGATGGCGAATCTCGAGGGCGAGATACAGGGCTGCCTTGATGCAGTAAATGCTCACTCTCATCTGTTCGCCAAGGATAAGGAACTAGTCATCAGCGTTGGAGCTTCTCCCCAGGTCACAGCCATCGAGAACCTCGTGACTTCGCATGGGGATCTGTCGCCCGCAGCTGAGTCTCTGCGCAAATCAATTCAGGCCGTGACAACGGGCAAGCCTGGCGGGCTTCAGACCAAGCTTGAGCTTCACGCTGGTGTATACTCGATCCTAGACATGCAGCAAGTCTCAACCAAATCGAGGCGAGAACTGGGATCCTTCGAAGACGAGATTGCTATCTCCATCGTCGCTGAGGTTTGCAGTGTCTACAATGATAAAGAGAGATCACAGCCTGAAGCGTTGGTTGCTGTTGGATGTCTTGGACTTGGCCGTGAGCCGTGTGCGGCGTATCCAGGCTGGGGCGTTATCAGTCAATCTTCTTACAAATTTCAGTCCAGGGAGGGAAGACGTTTGATCATTGACAGGATCAGTCAGGAACATTCCATTGCGGCTTGGGAACATGCTGACGGCGAGGATGCTTCTGCCCTCCCTGCTGTTCCTTTGGAGGTCGGTCAAGACGTTGTCATCTTTCCGAACCATGCTTGCGTTGCCGGAGCTCTTTATGGATGGTACCTGGTTGTTGACTCTTCGGAGGGAGATGCGACAAGAATTGTTGACGTATGGATCCGAGCTAGCGGATGGTAGAGATACCTAAATAGATATAGATACCGCCTCTTTTCATTTATTCTAAATCTACTGTCATGTCCTTAGGACATGCCTCTCGTAGTGGTATGTTCCCGGCGATTCTTTACTCCTTCAGGCTATCTTCGAAGAGCTTCTGTAACCTTGCGCCTTCACTATCAGCCACCTGCCCATGCGTCCTGACGCTTCCGTAAGGATGATACGGGTATGGACTAGACGTATTAGTATTGCGCAGTTCTGTTTGGTATCATGCCATGGGGGTCATTCTTACCCATACTCCGGTACAAAAGTGATAAGGTCGCTATCCTTGCTTCTTGCCTTGACAATACGCAGCCAGAACCTCTCAAAGAATTCTCGTTCCTCCTTGAACACAGGGTCTTCAGGCTCGGGGCACTGAGAAGACTGCGTCGTTCCGATGCGAGCATGGATATGGGTTACCTAGATACGAAGTGAGCGATGCTGCACAGGCTACTAAGCAGGATGTTTCGTACTCTTGGGGTCAGGAGATCAAGAATCTCCTTATCTTCTTCACCAAGATCCAGAAGTCTTTCGCAGACGACTACCCAGTGAGAGATATCTGCCGTAACTCGAAGCCTTTTACCTAGTCAACATGTGTCTTTGAAATCATCTAATGGGCGACCTACTCTGGAACTTTTGGTAGAATGTATTTGGCCGCATACGGAGTGAACAGTGACCTGTTGCGATGCGTCTCATGGCTGACGAGGCCCGTCAAACCCAGCTCCTTATCGATACCAAGGGTCTTCTGGTAGAAGTAGACTGATTCGTCAAGAGTCCAGTAATCCCTACTATTGTCAGTCTTAGATGGAGACCTATGGATAATTGCACTTACCCTCCAGATTGGGCGTTAATCTTGACAGGCCTCAAGATCTTTGCGCGCTCGAGGTTCTTGCGGTAAATATCGAGGTGGACATCTGGCGTGAGATCTTTGGGTCGACCTCCAACGTAGCCCGCCCATGCTGTATGCAGCCTTATGAAGGTGAGCCATCGCCGCAGACCTGTGGTGAGTAACTTACAGCACAGTGGCTTCTAGGCCAACATCATCCAAGATCTTTCGCAGTTGCCGAAGGTTATCGGCATCGCGATCTGTGATATCGACTTCAACACCAGCTGCACCATATCAATATCACCGTTTGTTCATTTCTCTCAGATTAGCTTACCGAAGCCCTGCTTCTTGAGATCAGGAAACCATGGGATCCAGTTTTCAAAGTCCTTTCCAGAGTCGACGCCCCAGACTGTTCGGAATCGCTTGATGATGACCATTTTAAACCTTCTCTTCCGTTCCGACAACAGTATAAGTGAGAAAATAAAGAAAGAAAGTTGTGTCGGTTCAGATCTGTGTTTAAATCGGCCTTCTGTCCGTCAAGTCCAAGGTTCCCAAAAGAGTATCTTCACCCCGCCGGGGAAAATTGCCTTAAATGGACATGTGTATATTATAGTGGGTCGGGAAAAGTCTTGACACATGGGCAAATATGTCTATAGGCGATGCGTAAACTCCAACGTCTATTCATGTAAGTCAGAAGCAAAATGCATTGGCGAGGCTGGAGCAATTGTCGATAGGTAATAGGATCCTCGACGCAGGACAGAAAACATGAAGCTTCTTGTTACTTTGCACCTATAGACCTTCATCAACATCATCACAGCTCCGGCCGGTCAGATATTTATCAAATCACGATTCAATGCTGGTCATTATTGTCCAAATAGATGAGAAGCTGAACAGATAAACCCATAACAACTTCTTAGAATAGGCGATTGATACCCTTTGTTCCATGGGATCTTGGTGTATGGATATAACATAGAATCCGTTCCGAGTAGTTGCCCGTGCCCTCCTTCGCACACCGCCTCACATGATCCAAGAGAATCATGTCATGTGTTGAGCCAACCACTCAATAAACATCTGAGGGTTCTCTTGGAAATGCGTGTAACCCTTCATCCGAACTGTTCCATCAACCCAATGCAATCGCTTATCTTCAACAGGAATTCTGTCATGCATGGTTTGTACATCACTCTCTTTGGTCAGAATATCGTTGCGTACAGAGTAAATGAAGGTTGGAATACGGACACTCTCCATGATTGGTATAGGAGAGAGCTCGTCAATATCGAAACTTGATTGAATCTTGACCAATCTGTTCACCTCGTCGAAGTGGTCGTCAAGACTAGCCATCTCGAGGGCCCTTTCGACAAAAGGTCGATACGAGAGTGGTTCGGGTACCAGTAAACAGCGGACATCCTTGAATATTTCTGGCCGACGATGAATGGCGATGAAGGTTGCTATACCGCCAAGACAACGACTGAACAGGCCAACAGTCATGTCTTTGGTATCCTCTCGGCTGCGGACATAGTTCAACGAGCCAACCACATCCCTGGACTCGAAGTGCCCAGTGCCGGAAATGCCACCGTTGGCCTGTCCGCTGTTACCGAAATTACGCATGTCATAAGTGAGTACATTGTAGCCAGCGTCGTGCAATATCTTCAAGTCGGGAATGAAATTAAGTTCGAAATCATTGCCAGTCATGGAGCCGCCGAGGAAGGACTTCCAGGGCTCAAGATGAGCGGGGAATCCGGCCCGGTTGCATCGAAGAGGGTGATTAACGATAATAAGCTTGTTTGAGCCAGGTTTTGGGATATACCAGGCCTCAAGGGGAATGCCGTCTTCGCTTGGAAAGAAGATATCCTGGTACTCAAGCCCGACCTCGCTGGGTCGATGGAGTAGAGGCGTGGGTATGTCATTACGCAGAGGGGCAACGAGGCCTCGGAGGTAGCCCTGGATTTCTTCAGGAGTCATTCTGACGACTAATCACTCAAATAATTTGGTCTTTCAAGAATATGACGAGGGTTTTGGTTGAAGATTTGTAAATAAGCTGAGAAACTCGTCGGACTTGTTGAATTACCAGAAGGTGGGAAGAAGAAGTATAGCAACCTAGAGTGCATTCTGATATATATCAGGTAAAATATCACGAACCGGATACTTCTAAGCTATACTGTTCTGGAGGAAGGATTCTTACAGACTTAGGCTAATGTCATCATGATTATGGGGTAACGCTGGTGCTTACTGTAGGATCAAAACCGGTGAGTCTAGACGGTTCAGCGTCGTCACTGGCCCTATGAGATCGTTCCTCTTATCGCACTTGAACGCTTCTAGCGTTCTGACATAAGCCCATTGTTCTCATTGCATATCCGGAGAATGCCAAGATTCCCGAGCGGCCAGTCAACGATGGACGAGCTGTTATGGTGCGGGAATTCCCGTGTCACTGATACCTCGGCAATACTCTTATATCTAATTTCTTGCGAAAACACAAAACCTTTCCAATGTTAGACTGGTTTAATGTAACCTAGTGCTCTGTCTCCAATAATGTGAAGCCTTCATATCTAAGACGGGTATGCATGAAACGACCGGAAATGGCCCGACCCGCCGGGCTATATCATCACCCCAGACTTCAAATATGACGTTCCTTCCGAGCAATTCAGGATCGATGAGTTAAATCGTGACGCAATAACTAATTCGATATTGCATCCTTCAGCAGGTCAAGCATCTTCACCCTGGCGGGGAAATTGCCTGAAATAGGCATACTAATCACTTTCAGCTCCACACCTTCTACATGTATTATTTCCGGATCGGACAAAAGAGGGAAATAGTTCCGGACACCACAGCCAATCTCTTATTGTCTCATTTTCCTAGTCGATTTCGGAATGCAGCCATGCCTGCTTGCTTTGCCTACTCACTAGGAGAGCTTCGCAACAGCAGACTGTCAACGTCTGCAGGTAAACCCATCGCATCTACCCTTACGTGTTTCTACTGGGCTGCCAAGGCCGTAACCTCTCTCGCCGAAGGTCTCAATCTCAGCTCACTATACCCCCGATATCCTGCTGATCTAGACCCGCTTTCCTCATGGCTCCTTTCAGCCGTGAGATCTCATTCCTCAGACCTTCATTCTCGCTCTCAAACTTCTCCAGTTTGACATTCAACTCTTCTGTCTGTTCTTGAGCTCCAACGCCAAGTTCTTCAATAATCTTTACGACTCGCCAAAGCCGCATGACGACAATCAGAGAAGCGACCTCTTCGATAATACCCCGGAGTGCGACATCTATGACGAAGCCTACGATGACGATGAAGGCGTCGAAGCAGTGGAACCAAGAGTTGAAGTATCTGGGGTCGTCAGCTGTGAGGTTTGAGTGAGATGGGAACAGGACTGACTTCCAACCGAATGCCCAGACAGAGGCAATAAGTTCGACGACGAATAGGCATGAGAAGGCGAGACTGACAGAGCCGAGTATCTCCAACGCCAAGTCCCAGTTTGAGCCCTTCCTGCCTTGCTCACATTTGAACAAATTGAGAATGAAGTCTACCGCTATGAGTTTCTCGCTCATCAAGATGCCTGATCTACTCACCAGCAATCATGCTAAGAACATCAAGCGACACCAGCGTCAAAACAGAATAATGCCCAGCCTTCGAGGAAAGAAACTGCGCAGTCTTTTGCTTCGTACTTCTCACGCTCCATGGATCGCCTCTGAAGGGATGAGAATGCCAATGCTGGACGTTCAAAGACGGAAGTCTTCTCTTGCCACGTCGCAGAAGCGGCTGTTCCTCGAGCGAGCGGCACGCGTGTTCGACACTTGTTGACGACATGTCGCTACTGATGAAAGCAGGACTTTTGGAGAGGGGAATGGGGGAGACGCGTCTTCCTGACCGAGCAGGAATTGTTGAGTTCACACACGGTACGCCGTGTTATCCGCACAACGACGTCATGTGTCTTATCTTATCTTATCTCACAACATACCCTGTACATCTCGTGATAAAATCACTATTTCATGCGTTGCGGAAGAAGATAAGTCCAATATCAGTAAAATCTTCTCCACCTTATAAAACACATAAGTAGACTTTTTTCTCCTTTCTATTGACTATATCGTATTAGTCGTTGATTAATTAATTGATTAATCCAAGCTTATGATATCTTCACGCGATATGTCAAGCCAATATGATGGTAAATGCAATCTTTGCTCATTTCCAAACATTGAGCATCTGCGACACCAAATTCTCAGGCGAGAAAACGAAACATTCTTTTGCTCATAGCCAGAACTATAAAGTGTGATAACTGTCGTTTCAATGAGAGTTAGGCATGTCTCGCTATTACCGAAAACCCTCTCAAATCAACAGCCAACCAACAAAATGACTTGTTCTAGCCAATCGGATGTCTCCCTTCATAAACTTCAAGAAGCGTCTTCTCGACAACCAACAACGCTGCATGTGAGAAATCATACGACTGTTACGGCTCAGACCTTTTCTAGGCACTATATTCATCCTGCTCTTGACTCTATATGACGTAAATCCGGTTCATCCCGCGATTGAGTAACGACAATGGGGTACGTGTCTGGCCATTTGAAGGAGAAGTTAGGGAGCTGAATATATGTCTCAAGTTTGCGTTATTTATGACGTTAGCCGAAGCTACTTCGTGCCGGAGGCCGAGGTTTCTGAGGGGATAAATGAGGTGCTTGATAATGGAAAATAATGGCCTCATCCTCCCAGCATCCCTTCCACGGGTTGAAGTTCAACCTGAAGCAATATGCTGATTTACTCTATTATCGTTAACATTGCCATCTTGCCTTTTGCGGCGATGGCCCTTCTTGTTGCGCGAGATGCGATCCACGTTGATGACCTTGAACGCTACGATGAAGTCATGAAGACTATTGCCGGCAATCAGATTCTTAACTTTTACCCGGAGAATCTAGTAATCAGGGTCGACATCCATGAATACCCATCTGAACAGGTGAGACACCTGTTACTTAGACCTAACTCTTACTGACATAAACAAGATTGTCCGGTCCGAGGTGTTCAAGCCAAGCCAGGATGCCGATGCATACTTCAAACAGGAGGATGAACTGGCAAAAGAGTTTCTTCAACAATCCTCTGGGCAGGAGAAGGAAATTGAAGTGGGCTCTCGTGAGGATAACTGCCTTCAGTCACAGTAGTTCGAGGCTCACACTGCTACCATGTCAGTAGGGCTGCCAGTAACAAGCCTCAGATATTGAATAATGCATGTCGTGGCTCAGTACGCTTAGAAATATATGTTATATACCCCAAGCTGATATCCTTACATACCTCCAATGTTGCAGCATGCCATGCGTAAAGATGTCTGGTCCCTCCGTAATGTTCAGAGTCAGCGTAGGCTATCCTTTCTTGGATGTCGTGTTCCCACGGTCTGGGATCTGCCTAGACCGTCCGTAACCTATTGAGGAACGGGCGTAAAGCTCATAACATGGATGAGGAGGGTAACCTCACATCAATCACATGTATGTTTCCGGGTATTCTCAAACATTAAATGATAAATGTATTTGTGGCACCGTAGAACGGGGCAAGCTCGCTATAGTCCTAATGCCTCAATATCAGCACTGGAGGCAATACAACACTTCGAGAATACAGACATACTAGGATCGACAGAGGAAATCACTCCCTGCTACTCTACTTACCTGAACTTAGAGTGTATCGTAAAACATTTAACCGCTCAAAGAGGTATATGCCTTTGTCAGCAAAGTGGCATGATAGCTGATGTCTCAGTGTTGTACATGGTCTGTCTATTCGACCTTATCCAGATTTAACCGGACGTGACAGCAAGATAAACCGGCCAAGACTAGACATCCAAACCTAGTATCGCAGCTGAAATTGGAATCAAGGTTGGGAATTGAACCTGTCAAACGCTCTAGTAACGATTGGGATGTCATACATATGCATAGGAAAGGATGGTCCTAACAACTGCTGACTTACATCTAGAACAATGCAGTTCGAGATACATACTGTTCCTCCAGTTTCAAGTCTCAAGTCTGCTTCTTTGACATGATGGTCCGGTCAGTCAAGTCCATCGTCTATTCAACCTTATGCGTCCTTGTGCATTGACACATCAGCAACGCAATTCAATTTAAACGCATGACATTGAGAACTTTATTCATCCATCATCGCCATAGACCGCCTTGCACAAAGTGGACTATTACCCTCGCTAATCTAAGCACCACATATGAAACACGTTATCCCTATACTACGGCACTTATATCCTCCCACCAACTTAGCCGCTATTAGCCTAAACAACCGAACATGAAGATGAGCAACCCTAATAGGGAATTTATTCCTCAGGGAATAAGACGCACGTCGATCTTTTACCGATGATGGAGACGATCCGAGGTTAAAAAGAAATCGCGTACATCATGGACTTTAGCCAGAATGCGGCATGCATGGATCGTGCATATGATCCGAAGAGCCCAGCTTACTTGGGGTCAAGTATGCTGAGCCGGATTGACCCGACGGGATGAAGCGTCGTGAGTTTAAAATTTAACCTTTGTTGACGTTTGTCGACGCCGTGTTTCATTAGATAATACTACTTCGATCTGAAGATCGACTTGATTAGCGAGCTATAACTTAGCGGTGATATTGGAGTTGCTTACGGGAGAAACTGGGAAGTGGCTGGGTACTCTGATGGAGGAAAATTAGAAGTTCAACTGTTATCATATCGAGCAATGTATAGGGCCTCAAAGCTTCTTTTACCCGCCGAAGAGGAAGCAGGCCATGCCAAGCACAATCACTCCATTCAAACCATGTTCTGGGCATCCCGGCAATAGATTCGGCTCTCAACACTGACATCCTGGATACACATCAGGGAGATTATACCGTTAGAAGTGGTCCCATTGCAACATCAAGTCATCCTGCTTTTCTTACTCGTTCCTAGAAGGAATCTTGGCACGCATGTTTAACCTTCGGCATAGCAGCCTAATATGGTATGCCTGCCACGTGCACTACCCCTTCCCCATGATCCCCGCTCCCCGCAATAAGCCGCTGGCATGCAGAGTCACGATCTCAAGCCACGGACAAGAGGAGTTGGGGAATGTCATTTTAGCCGGAATGCAAAAGATGGATGCCACCGATCGAAGAATGCGGAGGAAACATAGCACCAGTTCTTATGGAAGTGTCCTACCAATCGCATCACAGGCTCATTCTTGGCCATAAGGGGTTCTTAGGCTGTCATTGGCCACCTGAGTCCTTACCGTCTTGGCTCCAGTGTCTACCGCCTTGGCCTTCATGCGAGTGGGGAACAAGAGGCTGAGGTTTCCAAGATGTTTGCAAAGAGTTGCTTTTGCTAGTCACGGAGAGCCAGGTTCCGAGGTAGGGCACCAAGCTAGAGAGTTCAAGAGCCTGATCATATTGTTATTAAGCACTAAGATGCTTGGCATCGACTTGTGACAAACAAACTGAAGCCCGTGCTCAACCATATATATAAAGGACCATCAGTTCGCCAACTAAGTTAACTCTCCAGCTCATCAGGGTTCTTCGATCTACACTCCAACAATCCAGCCAACCTCACGACAACATCATGGTCTCCTTCAAGTCTCTCCTCCTCGCCGCCTCGGCACTCACCGGAGCTCTCGCTCGTCCCTTTGACTTCCTCGACGAGCAAGACGACGGCAACTCCACCTCCGTCCTCGAAGCCCGTCAGGTCACCGGTAACTCCGAGGGCTACCACAACGGATACTTCTACTCTTGGTGGTCTGATGGCGGTGGCTATGCCAACTACCGCATGGGTGAGGGTAGTCACTACCAGGTTGATTGGCGCAACACTGGTAACTTTGTTGGTGGCAAGGGTTGGAACCCTGGTACTGGCCGGTAAGTTGATGACGCTCTTGAGATTTATGATAGTTTGCTGATGATAGAGTAGAACTATCAACTATGGCGGCTCCTTCAGCCCTCAGGGTAACGGCTACCTCTGCGTTTACGGCTGGACTCGCAACCCTCTCGTTGAGTACTACGTACGTGCCCCATCTTCACCCTCATCCTCCCACTAATGATATCTAGGTCATCGAGAACTACGGCACTTACAACCCTGGCTCTGCTGGCCAGCACAAGGGCACCGTCTACAATGACGGTGACACCTACGATCTCTACCAGACCACCCGCTACCAGCAGCCTTCCATCGACGGCACCCAGACCTTCAACCAGTACTGGGCCATCCGCCGTAACAAACGCAGCAGCGGCGCTGTCAACATGCAGACTATCTTCAATGCTTGGGCTTCGGCTGGTATGAGGCTTGGAAACCACTACTATCAGATTCTGGCTACCGAGGGATACCAGAGCAGTGGATCTTCTTCTATCTATGTCCAGACCAAGTAAGATCTGCCTGTCAAGGTTCATCGGTCTTGAAAAGACGAGGGTCGAATATCTGTAGGCATGGTTCGGGGATCATGCAATGGAGATTGTGGATGTGAAAACTGTGACGAGGTCTGTGACCTGGTGTCAATTGATGGGGGCTTTACTTTTCAGCGCGAGACATTTCTCCTTTGGAGTCGTGACTTGTCATTCTCTAGTATATAACTTTGATCTGATCAATATTACATATCGTGAACTACCTTCCAGCTCAGTGAAACAATTAGTGATCTTCTACAACAACCATTCATACCTCTATCTACCATACTTTACTTCCCTCGTTCTCGCTCCTGGTAGAACTCTCAGCTCAACATCATTCGCATCCTTGAATCCCTTTGTATCATCCCACGATCCAACGACAGTCTGGTCTATCGACGAATATCTCGCATGACCACTCGATGATGGCCACGCCTCGCTATCACGCTGCTTGGAGTGAAAGCATATCGTTCGGTTACCAAACCCAGAATGATTCCTCGTAGAATCCCAGGTGTAGCTCTCTCGACTTTGTTTTTGGGACCTGGTTGGCGTCCCGAAATATGGGCGGAGTGACGGAAGGCAAGCGACGACGAGGCCTATGTTGACATCTAAGGCACTCCAAAGTACTATCACGTGTTCAGTATTAGTTGGCACTAATAGTTTGGGAGGGCTGTACCAATAGTACTCAGTGAGATGCTAGAATCTGCACCAGCTTTCCAGATCATGACGAAGCGGACTAGACTGACAGCCATGTTGACAGTGCCGAGAAGGAAGGTGAAGTATATACCGAGTCTCAAGGTCCTTCTGACGTGAAAAGCTGGGACAATCAACCACGGCAGAATGAACACTCATCCTGTTAGATCTCGTTCTATCAGATTGAAGATGAACTCACCTAGCAAATCCCCCAGAAATGACAGCCCCCAACCAACATGAAAGGTGACGGCATAAGTCCACTTCGGACATGTCTTCGATGGCCTAAGATCCCTGTAGATTTCTCAGCGCCGCGCCTCAAGAACATGCTGAATCAACCTACCAGCTTCGGCTTATGGGAAGACAAATGCAAAATAATATCACGACAGTAATGATGTAACTGATCCCCACGAACCAAATCGTCGCCCAAAGGAACCTTCGCCTCTTGACCATGAACTCAGGAAACACTTGCAGATAGACTGCAAGAAGCGCAGCTTTGCACAAGTATAGCGTCGTATAAAACGGAAAACCCGATGCGAACAGCAACTACCCATGTCAGCTGCGCCGCTCCTCTCAAATGTCTACTCACCTTCAATATCCGCACCAAATTGGCAGATCCTCCATGATAGCCCTCCAATGTCGTATGAACACTCGGATCAAATGCATTGAGGACCGCAAACGCGGGTGAGAACGCAGCTGTAATGACGCCCGAGATCCACGCTGCTACCATGAAGATATCGCTGAGTAGCAACTTTCGCTGTTGTATTCGAAGACGGAGATTCAGGCGCGCGATGACGAGGATCGTAGCTATTATGACGAGCACTTGAGACAGCTATAAATATTAGCACCAATACCTTCCACAGACATAAGTGCCTTACAATAATGTCCTTTGCCCCCGGATTCTTCATCGCGATAACATGCCTTTTGTCCAGAGACTCCAGCAGCATTTAGTTTATGTTACAAGAGAATGGGCATAAGAGAGAAGAGACTGTTTATAACCGCCTCCAACGGGTCTTCGGCAATAAAATGGCTTGAGTTTGAGTTTGGCCCTGGCATTTCTTCACGTCTTACCATTCTTGGCAACATGCCAACTGTGGCGCTAAGATGGAAGCGTCGATTATTCTACAGTGAATTAGGATTAGGTCTGGACGTTTTAGGGGATTGATGGTGCCTCGCGGGCCGAGGCCATCTTGGCAAATGTTACAATATTCCCGTGGATGGAAGGAAAGGCGTGTCGGACAGTAGATCTGATCACCGTACTGATAAGCCAAAAAGTGATGTCACATGGAACAAGCATTATTTTAATGTGTAATCTCTTTAATGTCTAGATGCTAGTGTGTAGAGCTTTCGACAACTTCGTTGCCTAGCTAGTGAGGCAAGAAAACTTCAGTCCTCTATCCTAAGTGATGAGAATATTTAGAGAGCTCTAGACTAAACTGCGGGTACTCTCTACCAAGTTTACCTTAGCATCCTCCTGTCAAATCTCAGGCTTTCTCGCTCACTTAGGCCTAGCTTGACTTATCAAGGCCAGGAGGGAGGTAGTTGTGTCTCGCGGCGATACAGGGATCGCAGTAATAGTCATCGGACCGGCAAACCTCCTGGCAAACGCAGGCGCACCGGCACACTTTATTGGCATGATGCTTGGGACCGTTGATGCCGTTCGAAGGGTCGATAGCTGCCGTTGGTTCTCCAGGCGTAGCATCACTGGAAGGCGTGCTTGGGACTGAGCTGTTCTGAGACATGGTGATCTGAATGTGATGAGTTGTTGGGATGTGCAAGATGCTAGTTGTGTGTTTAAATGTGTTCTGTGACTTTGCAGACTCCTATGGCGCGTGAAGCGAGCATATATATCCCTGTTGTAGAGTCTGCGAGATGCCAGTGGCACAGTGAGATGGGAAGTCGGGTGTCCTTATTCACTCCCAGTGGGAGCAGCGCAGCGAAACATCTAGTATATGCTGTGACTGTTTTTGTTTTGTACTCTCACTGATGTTTGAACAGGCTTGCGTCGTCCATGGCCTTGTAACATGCATTTATTCACAATTTGCGGACCATTATGCTTCACCGTGAACAGCAAGACTGTTCGAAACAATCACTACAAGGGCTTCAAACGAAGAATCTGAATATCTTGAGGTAACATCCACAGAATCGGGAATTCATGATTAAGAAAAAGGACTCTCTCTAATATAATATGAGTTGAAATCTCCTCTTTCACCCTTTGCTATCTGTAACTATATTGACCTAGCCCCATTACTGAGCATTGTGTGTCCCCCCAAGACAGGTAGTGTTCCTTGGTTTGGGCAGCAGGCTTTGCTGAGTTGGAGTTTGACTTCAAGTTCAAGTACCGCGCGTTGAAGAGTTTATATCGCTGCTGATGTAGAAACATATCACTTTCACATTGCGAAGATAGCGGGGGTTGTTATTCTCACTGATTTGAGCTTTTTTTCGGCCTCACTGGAGTATCGACAATGCAAAACATCACGAGTGCTTTGCTCATATACTGTCACAATGATCCGTGATTTATGAGAAATTCTCTTTATTATCGTCTGATATCCCTACTCCAAGGAACCTGTATAAGTACCAATTAAAGCCATTGGCATTGAGTATCATGAATCCCCAAATCCCGAGAGTTTCCCTTCTTCCCCGTCACGATCACCCCGCTATTACTATCATGGTGCTTCTGGCACCACAATAGGGCAGTTCTCAACACAGAAATCACACCTGTAGCCCCTAATCAAGACCACGTTAGTGCACTGTGGGGGCATTAGACAGGAACAGAGAGACATGGCTCCTTCCTTGTTGAGATCGTCGTTGACGAGTCCAGTGTGAGAATTCTTCACCTGGACTGGGTGGGAAGCAGAAGGGTCTGGGGTGCTGTTGCTGGAAGACATAGTGATAGACTGTGGTTTGATCTTGGATATTGCTGTGAATCTGGAGTAAGGTAGTGTTTGTGTTGCGTGTTTGCTGAAGAGTGATGTTCCGGCTGAGGTTGGGCCAACGGTGAGCTTATATCTACATTGGATGTTGCTGGCACTTGAATCATCCTCTCGGTGCTGAGTCTTTTCACTGTCATTCTGAACCTTTGTCACAGTAAGAAATGGAAGCAGGCTCACATCACTGCCCGCGGAAGAAGTCTCTGTCGGTGCATGCTTGGTCTGCGCATCATTCGCTTCAAGGTTCCCGTTATTTGATCAGATGTCCGGGCTTAGACATGATGGGCAGAAGAGCGAATCATGAATCGCAGCTACAAACCACCGACAGGTCCCAACATCACTTAAGGCAGCAGAAGCCTGCGCATTGTACTAGATCATCTTTTGTGATAACAAGAACAGGGAAGCGGCTCATGGAGCTGCCTCTGGTAGGGCTTGTTCGAGCGTCTCCATTCGGGGTAACAAACGGTATGTTCAAGAAGATTATATGCCTAGATTAACTGTAATATGTTCTCACCATTATAATTCTAGCGGTGTAGAGTCTACCTCTATCTAGATGTATTGAATAGAGGCAGTCAAATGGTAGTTTCACATGTCATGATAGAACTCGCTGTCATTTTCTGTGTCACTCTCGTATCGACTTCAATTAGCAGAAACTCATCATATTGATCAGAAAAGCGGTCAATTGGCCTGTTTCCAGCAACATCCTTTGTCGCAGAGAGCATTATGTCTTGCTCATACTCGAGGTTGACAACCAGGTCATTCTCACAGGTCATTCTCAATTGTATCCATCGTTCCTTGACAAGAAGCAGCTCATACTGCGCTTCTACTGACCGACGAATGGGGATTCGCAGAATCCACTGAAGACGCCAAAACCTCTTAGACTCTGATTCTCTCAATCGCTTGTCACTGACCGACGAGTTCCTGAATTTCTCGGCAAAAGCTGCGCCTCGGATGCCTCTTGAAGGATTCAGCACGTGTAATGATATCACCAATCAAAGCGTAAGGCTTAGCGTTGCGTAAAGGGGTCCACCAATCAACGCGCTGCTTGTCCCCGGTACAGCGGGGTAACCACTGTAACCCCAGCGGCCGCTCCCCAAACCTCCCCAATTCAATTCCTCCATCTCAATTCTCTCTCCAGCATCTCTCTTCAACCGCACGCGACATGACGCCATGCGCCCTTCCCACGCAAACATCGGCTTCTGGCTGATGTGGTTCACCGCCCTGATCTGGTCCTACCACAACTCCTACGACGACCCGTCCTCCTTCTTCTACAAGTCCCGCATCGCCTTTGACCGTCGCTACTCTGCCCTCCGCGAGAAACAAGTCGACGAGTACCTCGAGCGCGAGATCTTTCCCGTCGCGCACAAGCAGCGCACCGAAGTACAAGTCGACAATGAATTCTTATGCATCGGTATACCGAGTATCAATCGCACGACGTCGGGGTTTTTGGCGCATACGGTTGGGAGCCTTGTTGATTCGTTGACGCCGAATGAGCGGAATCAGATTCATATTGTTGTGCTGCTGGCGGATAAAGATCCAACGAAGCACTTTGCTTATGGGAAGGATTGGTTGTTTGGGCTGGCGGATGATGTCCTAGTATATTCGAATGATACGAAGACTGAGTCGAAGCTCAATTACAAGGTGCTTCCTCACGATGTTCGCGGTATGGGACGTAGCGACGATCGCGTGGAGAACATACGCCTCGACCACTCCGTCCTCTTCGAAGCGTGTCGACGACGCGATCCAACGTATTTCGCCCTCATCGAAGACGATATAATAGCTACCCCCGATTGGTTCACGCGGTTCAAAAAGGGTGTCATCGAAGTTGAGCAAAAAGCGACCGATGCGCATAAAGACTGGATGTACCTGCGACTCTTCTACTCCGAGATCTTCATGGGCTGGAACAACGAAGAGATCTTTGACTATCTCAAGGTCGTCATCCTAGGCTACACCGCCTTGATCGCCTGTCTTCTCCTCGCCCTCCGATGCAGACAGCGCCGGCACGCCGGGTCCTTCGCAACCAAAGACTTTGCGCAAACCGTCGCTCTGCTCCTGGGTCTCTGGATCCCCGCCTGTTTAGCCCTCGCCTTCGTAACAGGACGCATCACCCTCCACCGACTCTTCACACGCTCCCCCACGGTCCGCGAAATGCCACGCTACGGGTGCTGTGCGCAAGGCCTGGTGTTTCCGAACCATCATCTACAGAATCTGCAGGATTTTCTGCGCGAGCCGCCGTACCAGTTCCCGGGGGATATGATCATGGAGGATTACGCGAGGGACAATGGGTTGAGCAAGTGGGCGCTTGATCCGAGTGTTTTGCAGCACGTTGGGCTGGTTGAGTCGAGTGATGGGCCGCGAAGGGCCGAGGTATGGAATTTTAGCTTTGAGAGGTTGAAGGGGTCGTTGGCGTGATGGAGATACCCGGTATATACCATAGTTTGGTGATGGGGATGGTTGCGTTAGAGTGGCGATCGATTGGCGCACGCTTTGGAGCGGGTTTCTTCAGCGCGTCGCTATCTGTACATGACGTTCAATTAAAGCATGGCAATAAATAAAAGTTACCGTTTGCATATTATTCCAGTTCTTTTCGGAAATACACGCGCTCGAAGCCATCTTCCTCCCTCCTCCCAATCTCCGCGAAGCCCATCTTAAGATACAGCCCCAGATTTTCAAACATCTTGACATTCGTATACAGCTCCAACGCATTGCAATCTCGCGACCGCGCAAAGTCTTGTGCATAGCGCATCAATACCTTTCCATAGCCACGACCTTGTGCGCTTGGGTCAACTACCAAGTTCTCGATCTTTATGGCGTCGGTGTCTGGCTCGTGCTGGAGAACGAGCGCGCCGACGGGGTATTGAGTGATGCGAAGGATGAAGATGTCGTGGGTTGTGAGAAGAGATGCGTAGTCTGCTATCATTGGCGCTGGCGGTTTACCGATTCGAGGTATGTATTTCTCGTATGCTGCGTTGACCATGGATTGGATTGAGGGTATGTCACTTGCCCGGGCGCGGGTGAGGCTGAGATCTAATGATGTGAAAGGAGGGTCAGGCATTGTTTCGGCCATGATGTCGCGCTCACGTTGGATGAGTATTCAGATGATACAATTGATACAGGAGACGATGCAAAGATAAGACTCAATTGACATTCGCTCCTAAGTCAATAGCTCATGTTCATTCAAGACCGGGCCGGTTCAGTGAGTCAAGTGTCATTGAGGAGTAACCTACCCGGCATTCACCTGGCAGACCTTGACGACGCGCATGGCCATTGATTGCCTGACAACACCACGTCTACTGATGCATGAAGGTAAACAGAATTATTTCGTGCCAGGCAAGATACGATCATTCTCTAGTCCATGCGACATCGTTATCAATTAAGTGTGTCTTGATCAGATTGACCCGCAGAAGGAATCCTTTGGCTGATGTGAGCCACGACACCACTGCGGAGAATTAACCAGAACCCGCGACATTTTCGTATAGCGTATCCAGTCAGAAAGTAAGCCAGGCCATAAGCCAAGCACTTAAAATACACACGCTAATAATCTAAACATGTTTTTTATCGCTAGTAGCTTCGCATCAAATTAATTAAACACGCCAAGACAGATGGCTGATCAGCGCCAGCGGACTTTAGGATCATCATCCTTGAAAGTCCGCAACCAGCACTTCCAGAAACGTCTACCCCCTCCCTTTATATAAGACTCGCTTGAGCCTCAACTCTACCCCTAAATTCCAACAAAGCCGACATCACATCCCCAATTCACAATGAAAGTCCTCTTCCTCGGCGCATCAGGCTCCATCGGCAGCGAAGCCCTCCGCAAATGTCTCTCCCATCCAAAGATCACTTCCGTAGTCGCCTTCGTGCGCCGCGCCCTCCCGTCAGATCATCCCAAACTCCAAACCATCATGATAAAAGACTTTTCAAAATGGTCTGAAGATATTCTCCTACCGCATGTTGATGCTGCTGCTATGATTTGGTACGTTATATTGTTACTGTGAAGCAAGGTTTGGGCTGATGATACTAGTGCCATGGGCTCGTATAGAGGAAATGTGAATGTCGATATGGAATACCCCCTTGCTTTCCAAACTGCTTTCGCGGCTCTTCTTGAGAAACAACCTAAACGAGAACCATTTCGGTTCATTCATCTTAGCGGGAAGTGGGTTGTTCAGGAACAAGATGCGAAGTTATGGGTTAATGACTACCCTCGTAAACTCAAAGTATGTCCCCTGCCATTTTATCTCACCACTACTGACAGATTCAGGGGCTGTATGAGATTCGATCGCTGGAGGTTGCGAAAGAGCATGAGGCTGTTTGGAAGGCTTGGATGTTAAGGCCTGGTGGTGTGATTACGCAGAGGTTGAGAGTGCCTGGGTATTTGGCGCAGGTGCTCTTGGGTGATGATTATGTTATCAAGAATGAAGAGTTGGGTGCTTTCTTTACGTATTTGGCGGTGGAGGGGAGTGAGAAGGACGGGTTTGTTGTTTTGAATAGAAGGATTGTGGAGGGGGGGAGGGAGTATTTGAAGAAGATGAGCTCCATGGTCGAGAATTAATTGGTGGAAGTGTTGGGCTACTAGATGGATGGTGTCCGTGAGACAGATATTTTAGAATGAGTTGACGAAGGTTAGGCTCATGCAGACCAAATCTATAGACTGAGAAAACAGAAGGCAAAGATATTTCCATGTCTAATAATTAAAGCCTTAAAGGTATGTCCTCACTTACTCGTGAGTCCATGTTCAACTCCACCCTCAGCCTAACCCTAGGACTTAAATAATGTGAAAGAAGAACTATGCCTTCGACGAGCTCGTGTATTTCAGATTGTTCTTTGTAGTCTTTCCTCCTCACTGCACCAGTCATTGCGTGTCGAGAACGGGACCCCTTCAACGCTCTTCAATCTGATGGGATCAAAGTGGAGCCCTCGCTCAAGAGAGAGCGAACGCCATGCTGCGTGAGTCACTGAGATCTAGAAACAACGGCTTACACTTGAATGTCACGCTAATACGAATGTGCAATGCCTAGACCTGAATGTTATTAAGTACGCTTCCCTAGTCATCGGCTTCGTCATCTCATCCCGCTCCAGATTATTAAGCGCCGAGCCGAGCCGAGCCGCGCGTTACAAGTCATTCATCGGCATCCCACAATCCAGCATCTCACCAATCTTTATGAAGATGTCTGTATAGAGTTCAATCATCAAAGCTGGACTCGGCTGAATAATATACCGTATGACTTGAACCTATACTCGACGTTACGTCCAAGATCTCATCCCTGCCAAGAACCTAAACACAAGCCAAGATCACCCATCCAATTCAGGAAACTTGTCACCTTTCACATGTAGGTCCAAAAGCCGTATTTCCAAGCCGCGTACTAAAACATGGCTTATTCCCTGGCGCTGACTCGTGTTCTCGCATTTTGGTGCAAGAACCCCTAAAATGCCGATGAAAAAAGCCGATTTCGGAATTAGATTCGGATAACCGGCAAAGCGTACATCCGGAGGCGGGGACCCCGTAGATTGATAAGATGGCGTAGATAAAAAGAGCCGAGACCTCTTTCACTTTCATCTCCGATTTCTTATTTATCTTAATTGTTCAAACTATAGGTATAAAGACATCATGACAGCAGGTTTGAAGAACGTTATTGTCATTGGCGGCTCGTATGTTGGGCTTGTAAGTCTATTCTGGGGAATGCTGATGAGTTTGACTAACATGTATCTAGGCTGCTGTGAAAGAACTGGCTACGCTTCTACCAGTCACTCACCGTGTATGAGCACCACCTCACTGTTCAAGAACTCATGACTAACATATCGTAGGTCCTGTTAATAGAACCTCACAGCCACTTTCACCATCTCTTCGCCTTCGTAAGTCACCCCTCAACCTTCATCTTGCTCACACTAATCCTCTCAGCCCCGATTCGCCATCGTGCCAGACCACGAACACAAAGCCTTCATTCCCTACACAGGCTTCTTCTCCTCCCTCCCCAACGCCCCCAACCACACCATCGTCCGCGCCCGCGCAGTATCCCTGCAAAAGAACCAGCTCACTCTCGACAGGCCATGGCAAGGCTCAACAGAAATCCCCTTCGAGTACGCTGTCGTGACGACGGGAACACGACTTCAAGCACCTAGTAACATGCCGCATGATGACAAGAAGCCTTCTGTTGAGTACTTTAGGTCTTATCAGCAGGGCATCAAGAACGCAAAGTCTATTGTTATCGTTGGTGGTGGTGCGGTGGGTGTGCAGATGGCGACGGATTTAGGGGAGGTTTATCCGGAGAAGAAAGTTACCTTGGTTCATTCGAGGGATAGGCTTATGCAGCTTTATCATGAGAAGATGGATGCTATTCTGAGGGATAGACTACAAGAGCTTGGTGTTGAGTAAGTTAGCCTTTCTGATATAAGATGAGAAGTACTAACGGAGCAGTGTCATCACCGGCACTCGAGCTGTGATCCCAGCGAAGGGTTTCCCAACAGACGGATCGACATTCGAACTAGAACTCAAGGACGGGCGAAAGATACAAACAGATCTCGTCATTCCGGCAACAGGACAAACACCGAACAACCAGTTCCTTAAGAATCTTCAGCCGACGTCTGGATACGAAATCATCAACCCCGCCAACGGCTTCATCCGAGTTGCGCCGACACTGCAATTCGCTGACCCCGCGTACTCGAATCTCTATGCATGCGGTGACATCGCTGATAGCGGAGCTCACAAAGCCGCACGCCCAGGAGCAGCACAAGCACAGGTTGTAGCGCAGAACATCGCTGCTATGGTGAACGGTGGCCGGCCTGAGCAGAAAATCACAGTTGATCCTCCTGCTATTCATCTATCTCTGGGATTGGTTCGTACTACTCAAGCATGTAGAAATATCATGGCTAACAGTTCTGTAGAAAAAGAATATTGTATTTAGAAATCCCGGAAAGGGCCAGACTGAACCTACCATTATCTGGAGAGACGAGTAAGTTTCCTGCTTAGTTCTACATGTTTCAATGCTGACGTGTTGGCAGTGGGTCGAGGGATATGAATATTGAGGGAGTTTGGGAGAGAAGGGGACAGAAAGTCACGCGACAGGATGACTACCATCTTTGAGGTCGCTGCTTTGTCACGATGATTAGAAGGATAATCTTATAGAAGTTAGACTTTGGTTGGTTATGCAAGACATCTTCAAAGCCACTCGCGCCCGAAATTTGATATGCAGGTGACTTAGAACTTTACATGCACACACATTCTTGTTGGTGAACTCACTGAATGTCCTTGCCTGCCATTGAAGGTCAGGTGCCCGACCGAGTCATCAGTTGTTGGTTCTATCAGCTCAATAGAAGACAAAATCTACGCAGCATACCGACTACCCACAAAATACATTGCATGTTAATACAGAGCTGGAGTTTGACTCCATCATAATTGGTCAGTTTGACTCACAAGTGAAAACCTTGATCTATTGTTGATGAAGTTTAAACTTTATGCCTTTTTGGGTTGCACATCAACAATCCCCACGCCGTTAGCAAACTCTACGATCTGTCTGTCTAATCAATCGTGGGCGAGATTCACGAGTGCATGATAGTGAGGCAAAAGGTCGGAAAAGGGACCCTATGATCCAATCCAGAGATTTTCACGCATCACGCCCGTAAAGAAGCAGTGGGTGTCACATGGGACCAGCGGTGGCGATGAAAGCCTTGCTTTGAGACCCTTGAATGACAGCACAGCTTTGTTCCGCCCCTGAGACACCAGGATTCGAGTAGCAGGGGCCAGAAGTGACGAGGGCGGAGGTAATTCTCTGCATCGCAGAAGTCCTTTAGTATATTTGACATGTCTGCTCGTCAACTACCTCCCAGTACTCTTTCTTGTGTAGCCCAAGGACATCATGGCAATCCTCGCCGTAATTCTTGAGTATCTGTATGCTGCCTGAAGTGTCTTCAGAGTGTTGTTTTGAGTCGATAGACCTAACGTCTGACACCTCCGATCTTGCACCTTATCTCAAGTCCCTATTCATGCATCACGAGTCATCTACTACGAACTTCAGTGCTCAACACAGTTCCGTGCAGGTCTTTCGAGAGGTTTCTTAATGCTTCGTTCGAGAAGAACTCCTCCAGCAAGAGAAACTATGATCAGGGGACGCCACCGCAGTGCTTTGCCCTTCCATGCAAAGTTAACCGAGTTTCCTGACGTTTTGAAGGGACCTCATTGGATCTTGTGTGAGAATTACTCCTCATGAGGCTGAGGCCTCCGTGTAAGGCCTTGCGATATCGCGTTCACGGTCTTCATCACCGTGAACAGGTCATCCCCACGTACCCCGCCACGACGAATGACAATTTGCGAAAAGGAAAAACTTGTCGTTTACTTCATTGCTAGGTTCGTTGCGACCCTTGTGTATCTCAGAAGTGCCGTCTCCAAGAGGAACACAATGAGGGTGCGTCATTTATGGTTGGCTGATAGATAACCTTTGCAAACGTGAATTTCTAGACAAGTCAGGTTCCAAACCTTATCCGACTAATCTTCTCATATTCCCTTGAACCTTAAGTTCTGCCCTATCACAAGGGGGACTTCCTCTTTAACTTTTATAACGACAGCATGGCATTCCTCAGGGCAGCATAACCCTGAATGCTGCCCTTCGTCTATAAGTAAAGGCCTTCCCTCCCTCTGTTTCCCTTTCGCTTCTTCATCCTTTTTCATCTCTTTTGACTTGCACGTCTTCAGCTTTCAGCCAGTTTGCTTGCAGCCCTTAGTCAAAAGTCAGCTTGGATTTTGCCTGAATTTACCTAGACACTTTCGTCCCTTAGGATCAGCCACAGTCATACAATAGTCTTGTTCGACGCTCTTGAGCTACAGAACGATAAATACAATTACATTGCTTGGTGCACTCTACCTACTCACACACACTCATTCATACTGTCTGACAACTTTTTCATCCGCGACAATGCGTTCTCTTGCAGACTTGGGAGTCATGGACCACATGAGCAGGTCAGATGATGACATGGATGACAACTCGTCAACATGCTCCTACTACTCCCTCTCTGACGTAGAGGACATCTCATACAAGCAAATCCCTGCACATGAGGTCCGAAAGCAAAGCGAGCAAGTCCCTGAATTCAGTCATTTCTCTACATATCCTCATGCTTTCCGCAACAGCGAGGCACTACCGCTTAAGGTAGCTGGCCCGTGGATGGAGTATCCTCTGTGCCTTAAAGGTCGATACAGACAGTCCATGGGCATGGAGCCAGGACCAGCGCGACTCATTATTAATCCGTCTGTCCCTGGTGGACACGACGTTATTTATCATCCTACCAAGCGGGAAGGGAGATTTCTCCAAGCGAAGTACCGGCATAGGGGGTACAGAGCAAAGATCTCTGGTTGTACGGCTATGCTGACTGTACCATCCCCTCCATCTTCACCTATTCTATCACCATCTCTTTCTCTCTCGCCATTTCCTATTCTCTCTTTCTCTCCACCTGCAAGTCCAGGCTTTTACGGAGCATATCATGGGTTGACAGCGATTACACCTCAGCAAGCGTTTGCCTTGACAGCGCAGCAGCATCATTTTGCATTGCAGCAACAGAGCCTGATGGCCAGTTGCATGTACCCACAGGTTATGGGCTATAATGGAGTTGTCCGCGGTCAGTCTTTGTTGGAGTATTGAAGCACAAATCAGTCTTATATGCCTGGCTATAATGCCGTGAACGGCTCTGATTACTGCTAGCGATCAAGCGACTTTCAGCTTTTTATCAGCATCTTTGATCAGCTATTACTGTCAACCTCATCATCACGTCTGCATCATTTATTACTCTCGACTTGTCATCAGCTTCATTCAATAAATCCGCGGCCAGTGCTTCTTACAGTATGGAATCATGGATCAGACTTATATTCCTGGCTTTGATGTCATGAGCGGCTTTGGCTTTTCCTGACGATCGAGTGACTCAGCTTGTTATCAGCAATTTTGATCAATTATTACTCTCAATTTCATCAGCAAGTTTTTGCCATTTATTGCGCTCGACTTCTCGTCAGCTGGATACAATACATCCGCGACCAGTCTTTGTTACAGTATGGAAGCATGAACCAGTCTTATATGCCTGGCTATAATGTCATGAGCAGCTTTGGTCATTGCTAGCCGTCAAGTCACTGTCAGCTTGTTATCAGCAACTTCAATCAACCATCACTCTCATCTTCATCAGTCACTTTCTATCATTAATTGCTTCCGCCTTCTCATGAGCTACTTTCGCTATCTGCAACAGCAATCTTATCTTTGGTTCCGCAATTGTTTGGTCATCTTATTGTTGGCGTTGTATCTTATGCATTCTGCTCTTCATGATACCTCATTTGGATCAGAAGTGGTATGAAGCAAGTCATGGCTGGGTCATGCAGTATAGAAATGGATCGATCAATACATATCGCGATTTCTTTCTCTCTCTCAATCAAATACTCAAACTGTGAAACATATAACCATGATTGAATTGTAAGAGTAGTAATATATCCAATCTCCATATGAATCCATAGTTGATTGTCAATCACACTGAAGCTTGTAAATGACACTTATCCCACGTATTTTATCACATTAAGATAATAAGTCTTTACTATCAAGCAATCATGTCATGCGCCTTTTACAATCTACGTCTGGCCCTCATTCATCAGGGTCTGACTCAGCCGGCTATCACAAGCGGAATTAGTCTCCCTCTATAACAAGATTGCCGCCATTCTCCCGAACTACCCCGGATTGTCACACTCGCCCCGCACTCCACCGGAATCCTTCCGACCCCAAGGCTTCAGAGTTCGGCACTACCAGGCTACCGACGGGTAACGCTTTACACAATGACAGCATACCTGCACAATCACTCTCATGACATAAGAAGGGCGCTGCCTTGGGGTTCGTCATTTGTGAGGAGGTCCTTACTCCTCTTCAATTGAACTGCTCTCATCTACAATAGTAACTTGATCAATTGCATCATTCAATATGTCTGACTCTCAGTATACTCTTTACTCTTACTTCAGATCCTCTTGCTCAGCGCGTATCCGCATTGCTCTCAATGCGAAAGGGATTCCTTACGAACTAGCATTCGTCAATCTTCTCAAGAATGAGCATCTCTCTGACTCTCACAAAACTCTCAATCCATCAGCATCTGTCCCCGTCCTCATCTCAAATGCCTCCAAAGACAAACCCTTCCGCATTGGTCAATCCGTCGCAGCTCTAGAATACCTCGAAGAGAAACACCCCTCCCATCCTCTCCTCCCCTCCAACCCAGAAGCACGCGCAACAGTCCGAACACTCATCAACATCATCTGCGCAGACATCCAGCCCGTTACAAACCTACGCATCATGCGTCGTGTCAGAGAACTCGGTGGAAATGCAGAAGAGTGGAATAAACAGCTGATGACTGATGGATTAAAGGCTTATGAGGAGGTTGTTAAAGATTCTGCGGGGAAGTGTAGCGTTGGTGATGAATTGACGCTGGCAGATGCTTGTCTTGTGCCTGCGATGTGGAATGCTGAGAGGTTTGGGGTTGATTTGACGCTCTTTCCGACAATTGGCAAGATTGTTGAAGGGTTGAAGGATCATCCTGCTGTTGTGAAGGCGCATTGGCAGAATCAGCCTGATACGCCTGACAACCTCAAGGCTTGATGGATACAGAACTGTTTTGCAAAGTCTGAATAGCCTTATGGTATATTAAAACGAAAATTCTGGATTGTTCAACATGGTCACTTGCTGGTCATTATGATTCAACCCTGTTGACATGCGTAGTGTGGACATAATACTTCAAAAGATCAAGTATACAAGGAACTACGTGGTGCCATGATCTGGCATGCTGAGCTATGGATAGAACGTGGTCAAAGATGGCAAACGAGTTGATGCAAGTAAAGTATATTTAGCTTTTCATACTACCTATACGTTTCCCCAAACTTGCTTCACTTGAACAGAGGAAGAGGCTCAAGGATCTGTCCCGACACCTCGCCAAAGCCAACCTTCTTATCACCACTTCCATAAGCACCGCGAATGATGAGTGTATCACCGTTCTGGATGAACTTGCGCTCCTCGCCATCCTTCAATTGAATGGGAACCTTGCCGCCCTTGGTCTGTTCCAGCATACTACCCTCGGTACCAGACTCAGTGCCGGAGATGGTACCTGATCCGAGAAGATCACCAGGTCGAAGGTTGCAGCCGGTAATGGTGTGATGGGCGATCATCTGGGGCCACGACCAGAGCAGATTGCGTGAGGTTGTCTTGCTGAGATGGTTCTTGTTGCCAGCGGCAGCTGCACTTGGTTAGTCAATGTATCTTAAGAAAGGCGACGAACTTACTGATGATCTCGACCTCGAGGTCAATATCCAAGACATTATTCTCCTTCTTCTCCTTGAGATAAGGCAGAAGCTCATTGTCATTCTTAATACCAGCTGCCTTAGCCCCCTCAAGAGCATCAGCCAGAACGACCCAGGCACTAATACTCGTACCCAAGTTCTTAGCCGTGAAAGGACCAAGAGGCACATATTCCCAAGCCTGAATATCTCGTGCACTCCAGTCATTCATAAGCACATAACCGAAGATATGCTCATCAGCCTCGTCAATGGGGACAGGGCTTCCCATCTCATTTTCACGGCAGATGAACATTCCCATCTCGAGCTCGATGTCGAGCCTCTCGCATGGCGCGAGGTCAGGAACCTTGTTGCCAGGACGAAGGATTTGGCCCCAGGGTCGGCGGATTGGTGTGCCTGATACGACAACGCTGCTTGCTCTTCCGTGGTAAGCGACGGGGAGATGGGTGTAGTTGGGTTGAAGAGCGTTGTCGAGACCGCGGAAGAGACAGCCGACGTTGAAAGCGTGATTCTTGCCAGCGTAGAAGTCTGTGTAATCTCCGATGGTCAAGGGGAGATGGTTCTTGACATCAGAGCGCTTCAGAAGAGCTGCGTCTTGAAGTTTCTGGTTATCCTTCAACACTGGGTTCTTGGTGTCCTTCGCAAAGACATCTTGGAGATAACTCCTCGTCACGCGATGAAATGGACGACCAAGCGCAGCAAATGCATTCAGCGACTGTTGAGAAAACACCTCAACGTGCTTCTGGATCTCAGAACTGCTCGAGAATCCATCACCCTTCGCAAAAGCATCAAGGTCTAAAACATGATCGCCGATCGCAACAGCAGGTCGAGGCGTACCATTTGACGAAGTAGAAATGATGCCAAAGGGGATGTTAGCAATGGAGAAG
>JABEEM010003027.1:0-10170 GCA_013363185.1 Fusarium secorum | reverse complement strand
AGTTGGAAAGAAGATAGTAGGGGTTGACGGGGATGCAGTGTCCGCCGACACCGACACCAGGGGCATAGGGCATATAGCCAAATGGCTTGGTAGACGCTGCAGAACAGACCTCGTAGGGGTCGATACCGTGAGGGATACACGCATCAGCCATTTCATTGGCGTACGCGATACAGACCATGCGTTGGCAGTTCTCGTACAGCTTCATCATTTCAGCGACTTCAGGCTTAGAGACGGTGACGACGTTGTTGAAAATGGTGGAGTATATGCAGTTGATGGCATCGAGGGAGCCGGGGAGGATATCGTCAAGACCTGAGATGATCTTGGGGATCGACTTGACTGGGGGTTCGGTACGGCCTGGGTCGACGCGCTGTAGTTGTGAGTTAGTACACGTCTTGTGGTGAGCGACGATAAGGTGTCACATACCTCTGGAGACATGCCAGCAAAAAGACCGAGTTTCTTAGCGATGGGTCCGACCAACTCACGGGTCATACCAACAGCAACAGAGCTCTCAATAACAATAGTCGAACCCCGACGGGCAACCTGACCGACCATTTTGAGAGCATCACAAAGGTACGAAGAATCGATGGACTTGTCAGGCCGTAGAAGTGTAGGCACCGAGATGAGAAAATGCGTAGCAGCAACAAGATCATTCTGAGTTCGGGAAAAGTTGATGTTCTCATTGCCCTTGAACTCATCTCGAAGATCTTGAATGCGTTTCTCGGACACATCAAAGCCGATGACTTGATACTTTGATGAGAATGAGCTGACGAGATGTCTTCCGACGTAGCCGACTCCAACGACAGCTACCACGGGAATATCGTCGGGGGTGACGTCGGTAGAGACCTTGAGGGTGAGGTCTGTCTCTGAGGGGACGAAGCTCAGGGGAGGAGTGACTGGGTAGAAAGGAAATGAGGAGGGGGAGTCTGAAGGTGTCAACATGCCGGTGAAGTCCTCCATCTTGACAACAGCTTCAAAGATTAAGTAGAAGGAAGATACAAGGAAAGACTGGGTGGGAAATTCTGGACGGAAAAGATTCAGCGGTGATTGAACCTCTAGTGCAACGGCAGCTCAAGCCCAACCTCTTAAGTATTCTCCCTCCAAGTTCGAGGCCATCACTTATGAAAGCATCAGGCACGGTCGCATTGCTGAAGTATTCATATCATTAGACCATGTGAAGAATACTCCGTCTAGGCCTTCTGGTCTCTATTCTCGCAAACGTCTCACACTGCAGCGCCACCGAGCCAGAATAGCTTCGACCCAGCTGAACGGTTCCACTGAGGCTACGATCCTGGTTCAGACTAAGTATAAATGGCTGGCGGTGTGGACTGAAACAATTCAGTTGGTCCTCGTTTATTCTGAAGCCACTTCATCGCGAGCTTGCATGTTGTTGAGTAGCAGCATGTCTTTGACGGGCTGAACCGTGGGGCTGTGAATAGAGACTCGCGGTAAACTCCGTACCAGAATCAAAAAAGAAACTTGTTTATTGGAAAACCATGCAGGGCTGTAAGGTGTTCCTGAATATTTTGGGACCTGTAAGCCAAAGAGAGGAGTGATAGGGACTATTGATTCCACCGAGCCAACGACAGCCATAATCACCTACTAAGATTTCTCTGCTGATCTAAGCTCTCAGCCACAAGTCCCAACTGCAAACAATACATCTAGCTTCTTGAACATGGCAGCAAAATTCTGAGCTCTAGACCGATCCACGGGATGATCTAATACTAAGTTGATCTCCTCTTTCACCGGGTTGCTCTGAATGCCAATCTAATTCGCTTGTCGTTGGAAGGTGAGCACAGTATCCGATGGTTCGGAACCAGCCATTAGGACCGGTGAATCCTCCCGTTAGCAAGATGCAGGGTCAGGGGCATGCCAGCCCGTGCCGATAAAAAAACACGGCTCTGTCGGGACTTTGGCCAAGCAAGGTATATAAAAGCAAAGGTGTCGGCATGGATCTCCCCACATTTAGGCCAAGTTACGGCAGCTGAAGTGTCAAGAGCAAAGAACAATATGAGGGAAAAGAAAAACACACATAAATTCATTTCCTATGAATTGACTTTTCTCCATGCTGTGTAACGGGAAAGCGGGACCTTATGAGAGACAAGAAGATTTGCTCCTTTTTTTGGCTTGTGTTGAGATCAGCCTTAAAACCAGGACGGGGCCAAGACGGGTTGACATGGATGAGGGACATTCACTACCGTATTATTCCCATTAGTGGCGAAATGAGGCTGAAGTTGTTGTTGTCGCGTAATTGATGAAGCGTATAGATGATCAGTTTTGATAGGAGAATAACAATTTCAGCTGGTACTTAATAGTTTCAGGGTTTTGCCGGCTATAGATCACCCTATAAAAGACTCAATGTGAAGTCAAACTCAGTTCGATACGTTATTATTCGAGGCTCAGACTTCCCACACCCCTCCCGCTTCAACAGTTTGGGCGTCAATTCCAAGAGTTCAAGCTTGTTGATCAGCCGTGGCACTACGCCCGTGTTTTAGCGTGCAGCAAAGCCCTTTGGTACCTGAGTAAATTGTGAAAATGAATAAAATATGCAACTACAAGGGTCGCTAGATGTACTGAGATCGGCGGATGGGTTCTTGAAATGTCTTAGTGGACCAGACTATTGATTCAGATCTACGGGTAGCTGCATCCATATCAATCCCGACATGTTGAGTCAAGTGAACTGTCAGATTCCGGAACCTTTCTGGGCGAAAAGGCAACGTCAATAAAGCCCCGATGATTCATGATCGCCTCCGGCTCAGCCCCAATGCTATGCTAATTTCGGACGAGTTGACAACTGCCGAGAAAGAGATTCTCTTGGGAGTAGTTTTGACATTCTCCCTCTGGAGAGGATGTAATATTGCGAGCTTGAATCAAGCCCTGTGGTTTCGATCTGCGAACAGTTGTTGCATTGACGCAACAATGGTAGATCATGTAATGTAAACTCACAGGTTACTGGGGTAAGCGATGACCAGCAGGGGGTCTGGCCGGCTGGGACAATCTGTTCGGCTGATCCATCATCCACCAAAGCAGCAAGGCTGAACCACGTCGCTGGCGGTCTCGATCAGTCTTCCTATTTGTCTTATCCTTGATCTGAGTCTTGACCCAATATTTATGCATGTCTTCTTGCCAGGATCCCTGTTCAGCTTCCAGAAGAGGAACGGTTCTCTGGGAGGTCTCCATCTTGCCATGGCGCCAGTCTAGACACCTCATCCTCCGGGACTACACGTACGCCTCCTTTACTGCAGCACGTTATTGCCACAGTTTTCTTTTCGATTTCAGCTGGCTCAGCACAATGCCCTAGACTAAACTCAGTACCTCGCCAAGAAGAAAGTACGTGCCCATCGATCCAGAGTGTTGGTAGGCACTCTGCTGGGGTTTGCAAGAGTCAACGATCAGGCCCCAGCTTCTGGGACAACCAGATGATTGATCCCTCAGCTAGCCATGTCGAACCAATTTAGATATGAGGCTGAATGTCTAGATCTTTTAGTTAGCGAGACTATTGCTTCCCTGCATGGTAAGGCAAAGCTAAATTTTTGCCACAAGTCTCGACTGCAAATAACACATCTGGCTCACAGTTTGGGCATTATACCTGAAGAAAAGCCTTCGCTTGATGAGAAGGGTTACGTTATTTAGTTGACGACTTCAACTGGTAACTCTAACCTTTTCTCTCTTCATCCTTGAACTACAGCAGAGGCACTGCTCTTTACCTCATACCACCTTGTCACTCGTTTCTTGGTGTTTCACGACATTTCATCAAACTCGTCTGGTCCAAACTCTTGTCTTCTTTTGCATACCGCGTTTGGTGTAATAATGACTTCTCTACCCACTGACCCTCCTCGTTCCATCCTCATTGGCAAGCAAAAGGTTCGTCACATTGTTACACGACATCTTCCTCCACCTAGCCGCCCTCCACTGCTACCATATGTCCTCTGACACCCAACTGATCACCTGTATCTCCGGGCTACAGCTCGAGACACCTCTCAATGCCTTTGACTGACATCTTCAGAAACAGGACCAAATCCATGCCAATGGCCGAATCGTCCATGGCAAAGCCCGCTCCAACGGTTCAGATGCCTCAGACACTGAATATCCTGTCGTGCCTATTCCCGCATACCTCACCGACGAAGCTTCATCGAATGACAGCTACCGCGCTTCTCAGCCTTCGTCTCTGAGATCATGGATTCCAGAGTCGGTTGGTACACCCGATACCCAGAGAACTTCGGTGCTCAGTCGACCTGGCTCAAAGGGTACTGATCTCATCGCTCCTATTCCTCGTCTTCCTGTCTCGATTAGCAATAATACATCTGTCGGCTCTCGTTCTGATACTGGTCACTCTTCTACTCCTTCGGTTGATGATGAGATCACGCCTGTTCCTCAACTCTCGGTTGAGCGCGGTAACGTTCCCGAGTTGAAGAACGACGGTGCTGAACAGGTTAAGCCCAAGGTTGAGACTGCCGCTGAGGATGATATTGGTAATGCTGTCGTGTTGAAGCGCGGCAAGAGAAAGGTCACTACTCAAAAGTACATTCTCACAGCTGGTCTGACCGCAGTCAAGTGAGTTCATCACTCCATCCCATCCCATCTCGCTCATACTGACTCCCATCTCAGCTTCATGTTCATCTTTGCAAGTTGGTACTGGCCCAGATACTACTACATCTACCTCCCCTTCATCTCCTTCCCCCTCGTCCTCAACTGTATCATGATCGCTTCCATCGCCGTCTTCACCTTTGTCCACTGGGTCAGTCCCGAGAAGCAAATCAAGCCCTCATCTCCCGAGAACATGGTCTACGTCATTCCCTGTTACAACGAGACTCTCGAAGAGTGCACTCGCTCCCTCGACTCCCTCGTCAACCAGACCGGTCTTGAGAACCACAAGAAGGGTATCATGGTCATCTGCGATGGCCGTGTTCGTGGTCCTGGTATGACAAAGACCACTGGTGATTATCTCAACGAGGATATTTTCCTTCACCAGACAAAGAGGGAGAAGATTCGTGGCGCTTACACTGCGTGGGACGGTCAGCAGATGGACATTGAGATCTCTAAGGGCTTCTACAAGGGTCTACCTTTTTACTGTATCGTCAAGGATCAGAACCAAGGCAAGCGTGACAGCCTCATTGTCATTAGATCGTTCCTCTACAAGTTCAACACCCGTTCTCAGAACCCTGAGTCCATCTTCTCGCGCGAGTTCCTCGACTCCATAACCAGTTGGCTTGAGAATGAGGTCAAGATGGACAACGTTGATCATCTCATTGGAATGGATGCCGATACTGTTTTTGAAGACAAGTGCGTCACTGAACTCCTCAAGGAGTCATACTACCCCAACACCGTCGGTGTCTGCGGTTACGTCGCTGTTGACTTCAAGGATGGCAACTGGAACCTCTGGTCCATCTATCAGTCTGCTGAGTACACCATCGCCCAAGGTCTTCGTCGCCTTCATCAGTCCATCGCCACCAAGAAGGTTTCCTGTCTTCCTGGCTGCTGCCAACTCCTCAAGATCTGCGACGAAACCTGTGGCGATCTCGTTCTCATCGACCTCTTCGGTTACTTTCCCAAGCACATGGACGGTATGCTCAAGCGTATCCGAGCTACAGCCTCAGAGGATCGCAACCATATTTGCCAATTACTCGTCACGTTCCCTCACGCTCAGACCCGCCAGGCTCTTCATGCTCGCGCTTACACTGACGTCCCCCACTCTTGGAACGTCTTCCTCTCTCAGCGTCGTCGCTGGACTCTTGGTGCTACTAGCAACGACCTTCTCCTTCTCTGTGCTTGGAACACTCAATGGTGGGAGCGCATCGTCGCCTTCTCCAACGTTCTCACCTGGTCTCTCAATGTGTTCGTCATTGCGTCGATCGGTTGTATGATTGTGGCTTTCATGAGTCAACCTTGGTGGTTAATCATGTGTTTCGCTGGTGTCATGATCATTCCCCTTTTTTACTATGTTATCATGGCTACTTGGCTTCCTCGAAACCTTGTTGAGCGTGCCCAGTTCCTGCTCGGCCTGGCTGTCTTTGTCTTCTTGGGTCCGTTTCTCAACATCGCTGTTATGCTTTACGCTGTCGTCAACATGGACAACTTTGGCTGGGGTAAGACCAGGAAGGTCATTACTGATGATTCTGAAGAGGAGAGGTCATCACAGAAGGATGATGTTGTCTCTGACAGCAGCTCGACTGAGCCTAAAGAGAAGACTGCTACAACAGTGTAGGATTGGGGTTGCATGATGGGTTGGGCACAAAAAGGCGACTCGACGTTACATATCAAGAACATACATTAGACAAACATAATTAATTGTAATACATATCCTGATTGCTTTCTCAATTGACTTATAGTGACATACCTTTTGACCTTTAAGAATCGACCATCTACTGAAGTGGCAAAGTGGCACTTGGTTTGACCTGGAGATGAATCGATCGATGTGAAATATCGGGGGCCACCTTCGTGGCTAGATTTGACACTGATTTGAAGCCGTAGCAGCATTCAGATAAGCATCGTGTAAGCGGCCGGGGCGGCATACATACTGATTAATTTCATCCTCAGGTATAAATGCCAAGATCTTGTTGAATCTGGCCAACCCCGCAGCTGTATAACACTGGCAAAGGCTCGTGGAAGAGCTCTATCTTAGCGCTATCACAGGCCTTAGCGTGCTGTATGTCCGAGGCACTGCGTACATCATTTGCGCTATTCAGTTAAAGTCACATCAGCTTACTCAGAGCTAGTACTGGATCCTCGCCTTGTTTTGGACAGAGGAGACAGCATATCTAGGAACACGTCCCCCAGCTTGTTGTATCCTCAAAGCTACCGTGGAATTTATTTTAGAATCGCAAATGATATCCACTTCCACACTTAATCCCATAGATTGCACGTTCTGAGCTGAATTCGAGTCTCTTGCTCTTTCGTTGATGATACAAGCATCCCTCAACGCGACAAAATGGCCAGCCAAACATCTCGGCAGATCATATGGCTCTTGGCTTCAATCATCATACTATCATCCCTCTTTGGACTCCTTCTACCAACCAAGCTGCTCCGTCTATTACCAGTCATATCATCGATAGTCAGCCTACAGTTTGCTTACGACGAGTATGCCTTTCTCTCCTGCTGGACAATACGTCAATACCGAGTGCAGGCAAATAAGCTGCTACCGCTTTGGTTTACCAACTGGGCACCATGGGGAACCAAAGTTGTCTGGAAGCTTTACTCTAAGTTTGGCAAGTGGAATCGCGAATGCCTTTACTTCTGGGCTCGGAGTGTCGTTCTCTCTTACTTGGCCGGAACTCTATTTGCGGCCGGTCATCTCTTGATTCTTGGTCCCAAGGCTATCGATTTGCTGGCCAGGATCCGGCGTAATGATGCTAATGCTTCAAGTACTGCATCATTAGAGCTGTGGTTAGAGATGCACCTGACGAGGTCTTTGGTGTTGGACTTACCAGCCGCTGGCTGCTTCATCACCGGTTTCCTTTTTGCCACGGAGAGCGTTATAAAAGTTTTTCAAGCAAATATATATGTTTCACAGGTTAATCAAAGGGTGTACATTCTGACGGTTGCGGCCATAGCGGCACATATGTTGGATTCAATAAGTGTAAGCTTGTCTAATGGGCGAGGCCAAGTTCCTAGTGATTCTGTTAAAAGTCCCGGATTGATCCAAGAGTATGTCTTGTAAGAATCTTTTACTATCTCCTTGAAAGTCTCTCATCCCCTAGCAAAAGGAGCCTCCACTCATCAACTACAATACAGACAACAAGGCCTTTGACAAGCCACGTTGTATCATCGACCGGCTTCCCTGTTTGATAGCTCCTTAGTTGCCAGCGGGGTTGGTGGCAACAGTAGGGACTATGCTGGTGAAAAATGTAGAATGAGGCTCAGTGGCCAGCTGTTCCTCCGGGATGGGTATCTCGCGCCAGTAACAGGCAATCTCTTTCCAAGTCGTCCTGAAGCAGTCCGTTCCGTCACTGCCACAACCGACCCTAGTTTCGGAGTCTTGAACTAGACATCGCTTATTTGCTTGTCCAGAGAACCTAAAATGGCCGCGTCTGTTGCCCCAGTCTATACAGAACTCTGTCATAGCAGGAACTGAAGTTCCTCTGCACCCTTCGTTGGCATTAACACGGTAGGCACCAAAGTCGGTATAGAATGTGCCCTCAGAACTATTGCAAGCGGTAGGCTTGCAAGCCGTAAAGACCTCCATACGGTCTGCTGAGACAGTCAGAGCCATTGCCGTGATGATTGCAGTGATATCGAAGCGCATTTTGGTATTGGGCTTGAGTCGCCGTTGTTTATTCGTCGGTGGAGTTGATAAGAGAGAGATGATCTGGCTCCAGTAACGACTAGTAAAGTCTGCAGAACTGAAAGGCTGAGTGGTTGTGAAAGCTTGTTCCATGGTGAAGAAAGACGAGATCCCTTAGTATTTATAGCTAAAAAATCGCAAAGTCAGCTTCCCATTTTTCTAAATGGCAGTTTTAAACCGCCTGCCAGATCTAGCTAAGGACAAGACTCGTATGTTGAGTCTCTTATTAACTACTCCAAAATCAGAAGGTAGACGATACCGGCAGTTGTGAGAGGCTGAGAGTTCTGAACATTTCCATAAATTATCTTGGGTTGTCTCACCGATATCATACCAGGAGAAATGTGGTTAAAAGAAACCTAGCAATAGTTTCTCTACGCCTCACAGATGCGTCCAATCCTTGCATGGAAGCCTCCATTCAGCAACACTGCAACTGAGCAGCCTAAAGCTTAACCTTAAAGGTAAAATCTTTCGTTTAACGCCTATCTTATTACCGCCAGTGTTCTTCGATTAGATAGATCAAACGTACCATTGAAATGCATAATACCTTCCTTGTACGGGTTAGGAACGGAGGTGCGGGATAACTCGTAGTCAGCCCAGTGTATTAGTAGCAGGGCCACACTTATAGAATCCGCAATTCGTATTCCTACAAGCGGCTTCCTCTCAAAAGTTCCAACACCATGTTCCAGGCCATTCTGGCGCCCGAAGCATTTAAGGCCGTGGAGCAATGCAATTGGACATTTTACGGAACGGTGACTGGTTTTGCTGCTATACACAGGCTTTGAAGTGCGCCACCCAGAAGTATGAGGATCAGCAGAGCTCATGTTCTTGAATACCGGATGTTACTTTTGAAAGTAACGGTAGAGGGGTGAAGGATCGATGGTTTAGCTTTGTTTTTACAAAAGTGTCTCACCAAGTTCTCTCTGGTGATTTAAGCCCTCAGCCACAAGTCTCAACTGCAAATTCACAAGGGTGTCTCACCTCTAACCCTTGCCAACGAATGCCTAGGTGGACTGGGTATGGGCATCTCTGGATTTCTCAGAGTGATGACCGAGTACCCTCAATAGTGTTGCGCTTTGTGTTCAAAACATTTTATGTAATTTCAGCTTCAGGCCATCTGGAGACAGGACCAAGATAATCAACCAATGGAGGATGAGAATGGCAGGAACATGGCAGGATAGACAAGGGAACACAAGAGAAAGGGCAGGGGAGGGCCACGTGGTAGTTATCACCTGTGTTAGCAGGCTAAAGCTCTACCTTAAAGGCAAGGATTGACTACATAGCGGGAGAGGCAGGGAAGAGAAAAAGGTCAAAGGACAGAGGAGGTGACAATAGAGACGGATGATAGCGGCCGCTTCTAAAAAATAAGTACAAAATCCTTGTAAGCGTCTATCTTGTCTTATTGGTTATATTGAGTCCCGAGTGACTAGTGCGGCCTGGTAACTTGATCCTAGGTGCGGCCCGATTTTTAGTTACATTCTAATTAACGATAAGCGTTTAGATAAAAGAACCCCTGTTACAAGCTGTAATAACAGAGACTCTCCTCTTGCACCTACGTGAGACTGCTCGGCTAAGCCCAAGGAGAAGACTGCTACGGCAATGTGGGATTGGCGTTGTATAATAGGTTAGGTATGAACAGGCGATTAGGCGTTACATATCAGGGACATACATCAACATTAGGTAAACATAATAAGTGTAATACATATACTACTTAGCTTTCTCAATTGACTTGAAGTAACGTGCCTGTACGCGATGCGCCACTGTTGGCTTCGATGACTTAAAGCATGTCCACCCTCACTACGAGATTCACTGCTCAATCACTTGGTTTCGCGTACCTAATCTGACTTTGTAAGATCACTTACCCAAACGAGTCACTTAGGTCCAGATTCAGGATT
>JABEEM010003025.1:0-16268 GCA_013363185.1 Fusarium secorum | reverse complement strand
GTCTGAAAGTCCTAGATTTAAAGTTTAAAGTCCTAGATACAATCATCTAGAGATATAAACCCGAGAATAACTCTCAGCTCAATAAAAAAAAAAAAAAAAAACAATCAAGTTATACAAAAATATATTTTCACCCAGCACTACTGCGCAATATAAACAACAATAAGTCTTGATACTTAAAGTAGGGAAAGTGTATAAAATGCCACTCAACTGGCCATAGATGCAAAGAAGAGCCTGGCGCCCTTTTAGATGTCCAAAAGTGGGTAACAAAGCCCCATGATGTCAAAATACTCGATATGCGCTAGGATGTCCACTATTATCCATGCCCCGTTGCAATCTGGATTTCTAATGCCTGTACATACCCGGATATCAGCAGTGGTAACAGGCGCGAGACCAGGTGTCGAGATGTAGTATTCTGGGCTAATGTGGGCATAGCCAACAAACATAGGTGGCACACGGGGGACTGGGTCATTGTAATGCGTAACGCGATAATTACCACCAGCTTGATTAGTGATATACGTGCTGAGGGCATCGTCACCAAAACGCGGAGCGCCGAACGTGTACTATGAAGATATGAGCAAACCCAAGCCGCTAGTGGGATATCCGTAGGTAGAAATACCAAGTCTGTGCTGTACCCGTTATTCCTCAGCTCTGCTGCGGCGAGACTGGCGATAGCTCCACCCAAGCTGTGGCCCGTGACGACGATGCGGAATCCAGGATTTATTGCCGAAGCGGTTCTTATAGCTTGGAGAACAGGGCCGCGAGCGGCAACCCAAGACGTCCAGAAACCCCAGTGTGCTGTGCACCCGCTGCATATATCCACTGGTATGCGGTTAAAGAAAATGTCGGTAAGCCAACTTGTAACCGATGCTGAACCTCGAAAAGACACGATCGTGAGGAGGTTGGTGTAGTCAACAGCCACGAATCCCGTCACGTCAGTAAGTAGTGAACTACCAATAATTTGTCAGAATGGAGACCTCAATGGAATGCTGTAGCCATTTGAAGAAGATTTTGATTGTCGTGGTTGGGGGAATAGGAGGGATGAAAGCAAAGGACTGGCTAGGATCACAACTCAACATGTGAGACGGCCTTTATTGTGACAAATTTCTGGTGTAAGCTCACTTTTCAAATTCAGCCAAGGTGGTTGTGTTCGCTGCTTGCACCAACGGGCAGTTATTAAAGTGACAAGAAACCTTGTCTCCAGGCGAGTTATTATTCTCCTGGCAGTATGCGGCATCGGCATACTGCTTCATCAGGTGAAACATCGACAACATATCTGGGTTAACATCTAACCTCAGTCAGTTTACAAAGTTGTGTATTACAATTTTTCCTTACCTCTTCGCTCGACTGTTAGAGGGCTAGCAGAGCCCCAAGAGAGGCAAAGAAAGAAAGGAAGGACGAGTTTGAACAACATTTCGGGTAAGGGTTCTGGGGCGCAGTGATGGCTCTCAATTACTTCCGAATCGATGTCCTGTGGATATTTTGCCAGAGCGCGATGACTTTATATCCAACTATTATCACATGAAGAAATACGCTCACTGAAGCAGCCTATCACCACACACTCCTCTGACCTGTGTCTGACGCTGGTTTCTGCACTTCGAAACTCAAAGTAATCTAGTGGTACGAAATACGGAACGACAACCACACCTGTCCGCGCCACTCGTTACTTGACTCCCAGACGAAAGTTTTGGATTCTCTACAGGGGTAGTAAGGCTCTGGCAAAGGACATTTCTAATTGTTCTCGCATTCATCAAAGTCCACGGCCTTGGCTGCTCACATACATATAATAGTTGCAAAGAATGGGCAAATGAGAACATCGTTTGCCATATAAGCCTATATAACTTTAACTCAGCTGGGTGTGTAGCATGTGATTGGGCTATGAACTAGTTAATAGAGCTCAGACCCGGCATTTCATCCTTATTATTATGAGAAACCTAAATCGCCCCCCCAGCTAATTAGAAACAGGAGCCTTTTTCCCTAAGAACAATATTAATTATATTTAGATGTTTAAAATTAAATAAGAATTTAATTTATTAAATACAATGAAAAATCTCTTTATTATATTTACAACTTATAAGTATTTATCTAAATAAAAGATATAAAGTACTAACTTAGTAACTACTTATAATATCTATATCCCTTTGAGTGCCACAGCCCTTCAGAGGGGTCACGACAGTGGTATAGGACCAATCAAAAAAATAAAACTAACGGTACTTCCCCCTACATACCAATTTGTATGATGGTAAAAGTCCCAGCAGTTTTGATTGTTACAAAGAGCTACCTTACGGACTTGGCAAATATCTTACGAACTTCCGGTACCCCGCGCAAACCTGGCCAATAGTTGTCCAACTTCGCTACGTGTTCTCATTGCACATGCAGCGACGACGCAACTCTGCATCGTTATGACGTTTCCTCCTTAAGATATCGGAGCATTAAGTGTAATCAGGCATATCCCAGATCAGCAAACAGCCTCTTTATAACACCGTTTTGTTCGATCTGAGATCGAACACTTATCCGCCGACATGCCAAGCATCCCGGCCACTAGGAGCACGATTTGCCTCCCCAAATCAAGCAACCTATTCTCTATGATTTGGCATTAAACGCATAGCCGATGCCGATAATACATTCACTAGCCAGTGCACCAGCCAATACATGCTGCATATAATGATATGAAAAGCCTTGGTTCGCTCCAGTAACTAAATGTGTTGGTTGTTCGGACGTGATCGTAATTGTGGCTGCTGATATGTTTCAGGTGGTGGGGTAGCAAGAGACGGCTGAACTGAATGGCACACGAGATGCAGTGCGGTTGGGAGGGCTACTTATATCAGTAAGAGCTTTTGTAGTAGCTACCTCGTATTTAACGGTGAGGAGGAGTGGCTGAACTGGAGTTGTTCGGAACTATGAGTTGCCGATGCAAATAGATGACAATCAGGGGAGAATTTCACCGGAGGGGCCTGCTGTTCAAGTTCGAGTGGAATGGAAAATATTGAAAGCGAGAAAAGTAACTTGTTTACTTGCATATCTTACATTGACCTGTCTTGTTTATTTTCAAGTAACCGTGATTGAGTCACGATGTCGGCTGCTGTTTCATTTAAAGGCTGCTGTAATATAGCTATGGGACTTGACAAGGTAATGTTGTGGGAAGAATCAGATATAATGTTCAGTTACCAGTGTGATGTAGTTTCCGACAGTAGTGAGCAGTTGCTCTATACGACGCACATGTTTATTGGAGAAGAGTCAAGCAGTGGATGGTTTGTATATTGATCATTGTACAATTTTGTGTCATTGGCTGCTAGAGTAATTCATCTTCGAGATGTTGCATATATTCCAAAACATTATTGCACTAAGGAATTAAGGAGCGAGCATCATCCATATCAACGTTCCGCATATACTTGCAAAACTTTCTTGACATAATAATGAATATAATCCCCTAAGCGACACGCGTAGGGTCCAGATTCTGAGTTGCTTCAATTTTTGGAACGACTCCAAATCGTTGATTGCCTTGGTCCCAAATCTGTCTTTCATTAGCATACTTCCCGAAATTTCAGCTTCGAGAGGACTTACCGCGTAAACCGACTTGAGAAAAGAGTCGCCAAAAATATCAAAGGCCAATTTGCCCCTCGACTGAACTCCACCGTACCAGTTGTGTTTGTCCGCAGGTGCAAACACCAAGTCCTGGGGCTGGATAGCAAACTGCTTATCCCCAATCGCCACCTTGAATTCTGGTAGGTCTTCTACCTTTGTGCTCCTAGGGAAGACATAGCCCTGTTGGGTCGAGTTATAGTGCGCCCCAGGAATTGCTTTGTACAGCGCCTCGCAGACCTCGTCAGAAACCAAGACTAGAGTTGTACCAGTGTCTGCAATGGCCTTGTTACCGGACAGATTGATGGTTTTGCCCTTCACAGAGACACTGGCAGATGGGAACATCCAAAAACCATCAGACGAGTCAATTTCGGTCCACGTAATTTCCTCACCGGAGCTCGAGACAAGATCAGTGTCAATGAAGCCAAAAGTGTAGAATGACTCAGGCGAGTTAGCATCCCGCTGGCTGTAAAACGCCGAGGTAAAGAGCTCAGCCTCCTCGGGAATGTCACCCTGCTTGATCATGTTAACAACAGGAGTTACATCCTTATTGTTCGTCCCAATTTCACTGAAAGAGGAAATTCTATATCTCTCATTGGCTTATACCCCTGCTAGTTCCTCTTTCACTGAAAGAGGGACAGTGTTTTCGATCCCCCGCCGGTTTTTTTGATTAAAAGTGCGTGATAAACCTTCTCATTGGCTGGTTCGTTCCTTCGTCGCAACCTTCGCAGATAGCCTTACTTTGGTGGCACAAACATCGCAAGCTAAACTCAAATAGTACCCCGCTTCTGCGCACACTACCGAGACTAACGTTAGTACACAGTCACGGGGCAGACGTAACGTATTCTGATACTTCCCAGACGCGGGCAACTCTCAGATAACCAGATGCTGCTGGAACAAAACCTAAGCCTGGCCTGAGGAAGCCGGCCGTGGCTGGTTATGTGGCTAGGCTTGGAACTTCGATGGCTGGACATGTTGATACTATATTCTCTGCTCCCGAGGCTGACCAATAACTTGTGTTGCTATCTATAGATCACTGATATCGAGTCACATGAAACCAAGCTTGAGCCGTCACATCAAAGCTGATTCAGAGAACGAATGTCAAGTCCATTTCGCGTGATTAGTCCATTCTCCAAAGTACGTATATTGGTTTACAGTCGTGCTGCTCCACCAATTAGAAGTGCTGGAAAAAAGATGAAACGGTATCCGGGCCAGCCCCACTATCCTATCACTACACGTTCGTGACACGACTTCGCTCGTTCATAGCCTTTGAGGGATTGGTCAACATGCCTTCTCTTGAGAGATTACCCCCTGAAATTCTCCAAGAAGTATGTTTCTCTCAACTAGATACTGTTCGTGATGCTAACCGGATGTAGATTGTGTCGTACCTCCACGATGGCTATGAGCGACATCGCTTTGGTGGATACGAGCCACCCTTGGGTCAGCACGAGATAACAGGGATCAATCGACGCTCCTACCTAACATCCCTACGTGCTGTGAATCGCCTGTTTTGCCAAATCATCACACCCATTCTCTTTCAACATGCTATCACCTACTCTAGCAGCGACATAACAAAATGGGGCATAACCGCCGTGACCAGCAATGGCATAACAGGCGCTGCGAGGCTGGTACAGCTGTCAAAAGACCCTTCACTTCGCAAAATCGTCCGCCGTCTGGAAATTTGCTTGAAAGTCCGGAGCCCAACCAATTTCTCAGATTACAAACCGGCTGTTGAGGAGAAGGACAAAGATCTGGAATACCTTGCACGACTTGGCGCTGTGATTCACAGTGCACTACCGCGATTCCCGAATCTCAAGGTTCTGAAGCTCAACTTCGAAGACATTCCATACAACTACAGACGGGATTTTGATGAACCGGCTCAGCGCCGATGTTCTTGGGTCCAAGACACTCAGAATCTCTTCGAGTCTCTGTCAACAGCCATCTACAGATCTGAGCTTAAAAACCTAGAAGAACTGGATCTCTCGTTACCTCTCGCGTACGACTTTGGCCACTTTCTGGATGATGACGAACATGAAGGACCCTACTCGACAAAGACGTTCTTCAAACAGCTCAAGCGTCTGAGTGTTCACTACGGACACTGCACAGAAGACGGCGAAGGCTTGGAGTTTCGGTATGAACAATCTAATGACAAGTTCGATAAATATGTCCGACAATTACTACCACTCGCGACAAATCTGGACACCCTCAAGGTGAAAGGTTCTGACACGCTGATGCTGGATTCATCAGCTCTAGAACCCTTCAACCTGGAATTAGTTGACCTACAGAGCCTGTCCATAACAGGGGAAGCACTCACCGCTCTCTTCCAACGGTCTACATCACTACGAGAAGTTGTGCTCATGGGAGTCTACCTTGAGTCTGGCACTTGGGAAGAGATCCTCACAGCTTTGAGCAAAACAACCATTTCAGCATTTTATATCGAAACATGCGGCTATCAGAAAGAAGGCGACCCTCTGCAATACGTCCCCACCAATCGGAGCGATCAAGCCAGCGGAGATGACAGCTACATTGAGACAACCCGCACTGAAGACATTGATGCCTGCGAGTTGGTCTTTGCTCGGGTCCACGAGAACATGCGAAAGATTTACGGAAGCAGATACGATGAAGCGGCGGCTGAAAAGAAGAGGAAAGCTCAACATGATGATATTGAGAGAAAGACAGCGTCGCTTGGGGAGTTTTTCAGAAGGTTTATGGCGGAGATGTCTGATGAAGAAGATGATGATTCTGAGATGGATTCTTCGGAGATGGACTCTTTCTTTGATACGGAGCTTGGAGGTGATCTATTAGAGCTTGCGTTTGGTGACGGTCCTGGGGATTCCTCTGATGACGATGACTCTGATGATGATCCCTCCGATGTCGATTCGTCAGATAAATCTGAATCTGATGATGAGTAGGCTGTTACTGTCTATGGACTGCCTTGACAGGGTATCATCTTACTTCATCTCGACGTCTAAGGAGGCAAAAGCTGTGCAGTACTGTTTTTGGGGGTAGTAAATAGATAGTATTCTAAAAGCAACTTCCATGTACCTCAATTGTAATATCATCCTTCAATCCGACGGACAAGACCTTGATCAGCTAAAACATTATCAATCCAGCGCCAATAAGCATGCTAAACAGCACCGCGATAATCGACAAGAACCCCTCACTCTTCAACAAACTCGAGGCCCCGTTATCATCATCTTTCTTTGCATCACCAGGCTCTTTCTCATCACTCTTACCTCCCTCCCCGGAAGACTTCATATCTGACTCCTTGTAGACAAGTTTAACAGCAGGAAAGTGCCTAACAACAGCTATACCATCGTCTCTAATACCGGTCGGTAACGCAGAGATCGCTTCGGTCATTGTAGATAACTCTGCCGTCACTGCGGACCACAAGTAATTTGATATTGAGCTTCCTTCGACGGTGGAGACGGCATGTATAGCGCTTCGGGGGACCTGAAGATTGCAAAGCGTAGAATATGAGGCTGATTCCAAAGGCTCGATGGATGAAAAGCAGCCTCCTCTGATGCCAGAAACCCAACCGCTAAAGAAAGATATGTTAGAAGCTTGATGTCGTGCATGAATAGAAAATGGATTGGGAATACCTCGGACAGCAATATGCAAGCGTCTCGGAAGGACCCAAAGCATTAAGCCATAATCGTTCCAGCGGCATATTATGATCTACATACTCAACACCAGGCGCGAAACTTCTCGTAAATGTGAAGATGCCGCTCTTCTCAGTGGAACCTGTTTTGTCGCCATGCGCAAGTGTTCCAGCTATAGTCCAACCTTTAGGACAGACAACACCAGGAGAGTAGTAATCAATGGTTCCTTGACCGCCATATTTCAGCCATTCGCTCTGGAGTTTATCGTAAGAACCAGATGGTAGACAATCACCCATGGAAGAGGTTTCGCAGGTAGGTGCTCCGTAAACTGCCGGAAAATAACTCGCATTCGCAAAGACGATGTGGTCTGTTGTTACGGTGGTGCAGCTTGCGGGGGGTGTATATGTTGTTGTGAGTGGACCATTGTTGACAAGTCCAACGCCAAAATACTCCGTGACGGTTGGCATTGTGTGTGGTGAGACAGATGATTTTGTAGACCTAATATCAGTAGTTGATGTGACAACTCCGAGAAGAGTGAGAAACGAGTCGACGGCGGTCTTAAATAAGTAAGCATTTCAATTTAGCTCCATTTCTTGCGCCTAACTGTGCCTTACGGTGCGGCGTAGCAACAAAGACCAATAGAAAAAAATGCATCTTACCACCTTCTTCTTTAAGCTTGATACAAGACCGAAAAATACTATATCTATCATTCAGATACAAATACATACAATACGAGACATATTCAGCCGAGACAATGTGGGTTCTCAAATTTTAGAATACTCTTGTATTGGCGTCAGTTGATGCGAGATTCGCTAGGCATTAGAGCTGTTGGTTCAACCTTGCATGTAACCCATGTCAATTCCTTCACCATCAAACCCCGCTTCCCAGAATGCTAATCACGAACGTATTCCCAGAGAGTAATTTTCCTTTACTGCCGGGCGCAAGTCTGCCTCAAACACCCTCTTTAGAACTGACGATGCCACTCCGCTCACTTTATCTCGCCAAGTCAGGCGGAGGTCCAAAACAACACTCTCACTTCGCTCTCTTCATCCCAAACGCGGACTATGATCTGGAAACAGTTAGCGAAGAGTTTAAATATCAAAAGATTATCGGCACAAGAATCCATGTCGTCGGAGAACCCCTGATGTCAGGTTTTGCATTCGAAGTTCACAGGAACTATAACACTCAATCCTACTCGGACCTGAAGCAGTTGATCTTTCTTGGGAAGATTGACGATTCAATTGTCTACGACGGTCGGGAGCTTGAGAAGGAAACAAGGGAAACCACTCCGAGAAGTATTATTGAAAGACTTGTTGCATCAGTTACTCCGCCTCATAAGGGACAAAACATACGTGCATCGATCGATGGGGTAAGAAACCAGTTACAAGACAAGTGATGGCTATTGACAGTAGTAAACATAGATTTACACAAAGCGATGCCAGGAATGGACGATAGAGGTTTTAAGCCTCCTAGTGGAGAAAGAGTTGGTCCCTTCAGAAGCTTTGAGCATTTCACAGAAAGAAAGGGATCCGCCAAGCAAGGGAATTTTTGGCTACAAGAATAGCGAAGTGTAGGAGCAAAAGGATGTAGAATCAGTAATAGGGAACTCTAGAATCTGTAGATTTTTAGATTTTCCTTGTCTTTATACGTAATCGTCAGGGGAAAGTCACTCGTGGTCTTTCCTTTCTTCCCTGGCAGCCGCTGCTGCTTCAAGCCGCCCCATTGTTGTGGGAAACAAGTCCCATTTTCTGGCCTGCATTTCTCTTGTATACCTCAAATAATCAGCCGGAGGGATTATGCCAGCTTCCTCGTATGTAGAAAAGCCCAGATTTTCATTAGCTAAACTTACAAGCATGGTTTCGAGATTGACGTCTTCTGTCTCCAAGTCCTTCATAAGTTTAGAGATGACATCAAGGTCTGTTTGGCCCTCGTAAGTTACGTCCACCTCTTTTGGATGGCTTTTGAAGTCCACATTGAAAAGATGTTCGATGACGCGTGTTGGGAGAGAAGGCGCCTGCGATAAAATGCGCTTGCACTTCAATGCATACGGAATGTTGTCCTCTTGCACCCCAAAGTATCGCATCTTGACTGAGGGGTTGTTGATTTTTGATAAAAGAGCCTGAGCCTGAGGATCTGCTAGCACGCCCCTAGCAAGCCCCCCACGAACTTTTGATAGTAGATACAGAAGCAAGAAGTGTATGTTGACTTCATAAATCACAAATTTGATCAAACTAGGTGCAAGAATATTCGCACCGTATGTAAATTGCGATAATGGCAGTATTCCCATAAGTTACACCCACTTTGAAAAAAACAAGCAGGCAATGCAAAGGCTGCGGTCAGGTCCTGGCAATCTTTGGCCATGCACACTGCCATCTCTAACAGTTCGCATGCTGTTTCGGAATACAGTTCGACATTTCCGATCGACGGTAGGATCTCCTCTCTATAAGAAAGATGAATACCTCTTTGTGTTGATTTGAGGAACGACATAAGAAGATTGGTGAAGGCGGTTCTCTTTCTAACAAAAGGTACATTCACGGAACCTCGCCAATGCTCATCATACTCGTGTGGATTGGCCTCTAGGGCTATCAATGCATCAAGTAGCTGCTTCGATGGTTTGCCTAGGTCCATATCTGCATCTGGATCCCATGCCTCACGCAGAACACTGGTAGCCAGAAGAGTCGAGTTTTCGGCGGTAAGACGCGCGATAACAAAGTTATCAAGCTGCCTCTCATGAATTAAGTGACTGGGGAGTGGCGACTGAGGCATCCCTGGAATGGACCAGAACTGAAATATAGCATGCTTGTCGTACAAGGGTCGAATGGCATCGAGAATCTCGGTAACTGATGGCAGAGCCTCACTTCCCCAGCGCCTCAAAAAATCGAGAACTGTATCGATGACACTTATATGCGATGAAACACCCCACTTGGATTGAGCAACCAAGACTGCACATATCAGCCCCTTCAGAAGTCGGGTTTCCCAGGAAGAATCAGGCAAGGTTTCGTGTCCGAGAACGCTCTGGCCCGCTTCTGTGTCTGTTAAGAAATCATGTGCTGGTCGATGGATAAATGCTACTGTACCAAACACCTCGCTAAATGAATTTCTTTGGTCGATTGATTCAAAATCGCAAAAATATGCCGGCCGAGCTTCAATCAATCCTGCACACCGAGTGTGTATCGAAGCTTTAGTCTCATTGCACATTCGTATAACGTCTGCCTTTTGAACTGTGTCTCCGCCCGCGAGAAGAGTGTGTTGTATTTTGGGGTCCTCACTGCAGGCTATCTGAAGAGTCATGGGCCAAGCAAGCTGTCCCCAAGCGTAATCAAACGTGTCATGAGTTATGTATAAAGACTGTGCGTTTGAACTCCGTATAACGTAACGAAAGTACCTTGCAGCTATTTTGCGATAAACAGCGTTGTTCGCGTTCAACCTTTGCCACATGTCGATGTACAGCTTTTCAAGATCTCCCGGAAGCCCGTTAAGTCTATCAAGAAGCATATCTCCAGCATCACCGTTCTTGATGCTATCGATGATACTTCCTGTAGCGAGATGAAGCCATAGGAAAACACCTTGAGCTGTACCAACAAGATCTTGGCGTAGCTTATTGAACGTTTCTGAAGAAATATTATCGTTTGGCAAGATGGATTGGAACTGTTTCCGCACAAAGGTATGCATGTCAAATTTTGTCAAGTCCTCAAGCAGGATTCCGCCAGCGTTTGTGGTATTGAGCCACCTCATGATCTGTGCCTCAGGCCGAGTCGAAACGCACAGTTTGGTATTGGGAAGTTTCGCTATCAGTTGAATAGACTGAACGAGCTTTGAGAAACCATCTTCGTTCCGAATTTCGTCCAGGCCATCGAAGATGCACATGTGTCTAGTATCCAAGTTGGCAATATAACGCCAGACAGCTTCCAAGTCCTTGATGGACCAATCATAGTATTCAGTATGTAGAGACAGATGCTTAAAGTGTTGTAGAGCGCTTAAAATCAATTGGTGCTGGTCTTGTAGTCTTTGGTACAGCAGCGAACACCAGAGACCCTTTATACTGTTCTGCTCGTGTGACCCAATCTTCCAAAAGAAATAAGAGATGATAGTCGCACTACGGCTCCATTTTTGGACCAAGTCGTAGGTTTGGTCTTGGTCTAGGATGAATTTGACGAGTGTGCTTTTCCCAGACCCCGGCTTGCCTTGGATATAGAATAAGATGTCGTCGGATTGTAGCCATGTGTTGAACGAAGCCCAGGAACGATGAATTTCATCTTCATAACCTGTGTAATCTGGGTTGCTAGTCGTTTCAGAGGATTCGTAGCCCTCTGAATCATCATCATCATCCTCTGGATCATCGTCATTCTCTGGATCACCGTCATCCTCCGAATATCCATAATACATGGCTATCATATCTTCATAAGATGCGAATACTTGCTTAAAGCTTGCATCCCTTGAGTCCATGACGTCGTTGTAGCGTTGATTCATACGTGGAGCTTTAAGGCTTTGGAGAAAGGCTTCGCATTTTCTCTTTGTCTCAGCAGTGGTTCTGAGCTCTAAGACTTGAGTATTGGTATGCGCGTTGATAGCCCCCTCAGCCCGGACAGTTTCCTGGATAATAGCGTCGCGTGTTGTAGCATGTTCTTGCTTCACGAGGTTTTGGGCTTCAGTGACGCCTTGGGCGAGTTGGTTGATAAGTGACTGGACGTCGGTATCGAGCTTGCGAAACGCTGATGCTTGTTGGATGCTTATTGCATCACTGCGTGTACTGCAATAAATATCACTCAGTAGATGTTGTACGCTGAAATAAAGGCCGACAAACCACAAATGAGATTTCAACTCAATGTCGATGAGCTGTTTATATCTGGATAGGGATGTTTCAAGGGCTTCGAGTTTCTTCTGATGCCTGGAAGCTCTGAGCGCTTTGCGGACCAATCTGATAATGTCGCCTTTGGCTTGCAAGCTCGTCACGTATCGAACTTCGGTCTCGAGTCTTTCAGCAGCATCTCTGCAGTCCCGAGCAATATTTTTTAGTTCTGGGGCGCTGAAGCTGGAATTCGAATTGACCATTTGCTCACAGCGCGTATGTACCCGGCCGACCGCATCGAACATCTGCTCCGCGTGGCGTTGAAGGTCATCTTGGGGGGTTGTAGCTCCATCATGCGCATTCTTACAAGCGACAGCCAGGTCGCTTGCAAATGAAATGACTTGCAAAACTGCGCTAGCTGCGCCGAGGGCCTCCAGACCTGTAGCCATAATGATAGAATTCCTTGAAAGATGATCTGACACTCTTGAATGAGGGGTAATGCAGAAGAAAAGGACACAGCCTGATCAGGCTGTGCAGGTTGATGTGTTGGGCAGACTGATGCTGACTAACGCAGATATCCAGTAAGATACAGACTCCAATAATAGACATGTATACACGGGAAAACATTTCTTGCGGTTTTATGCATTGGAGGCAAGAGTCGCGTAAGCGGCTGAATAGAGTAAGCCTGGCTACAGAGCAGAAAAACATAATTTTTGTTCGATTCAAACAGTTCTGTTCTATCAATCTGAAAGACTAACTAGTGCTCCTCGACCCCAATCATCAGTCCCCTGCCTCCTCTACCAGGCTCGATGCGGCTCAACGTAGGCCAAAGTGACTGGATCAATCGCCAAATCGCAAAGCTTCAAGTGCCGATATATAATCTTTCCATCAACACGCATTCCGTGTTGCGTAACTCTCAGAAATGGTTCCTTCTTTACTGAAAGGCCTAGGCTGAGTCTTTCAGCCAGCTTTGCCCACTCCTGTATAGTTACTTGCTCCAAGGTGACATCGCTATCACTTGTTCGCCAGGTAATTCTAGCACCATATTTCTCCAGCTCGTATCGGAAGAGGAACGCATCCATCTCACTGCAGCTCCATATTTCAAGAATCTGAAGCTTGGGTAAACTTTGAGAAGTAACGACAGCTTCTTTCAAGAGTTCATTGATAACCCGCCGATTTTGGAAGAAATATTCCTTGTGCTCCAGACATTGTTGTGTCAACTTAGACCCATCGCCAACTTCTTGGAGTATTCTGGGTGATCGAAGGCCATAAAGAAACTTGCTTAAGTCCATGCCCCCTGGCGGACAGAATGAAACCAGCTGGTGAGCCTTCACTGCCGCAAAACCCCACAGTTGAGCTGGGTCCCCAGGCCTGTCGTTCGTAGTGTCACTCGGTTCTCTTGAAAATAGGTTGAAGGAGAAGTGGCGAACATGAGGGGGAACGCGGCAGATGAAGTCGGCCCAATCTAAGCCCAATCTGCCACCAATGTTAGCAAGTAAATCAAGAACATGTACATAAATTTACAAACTACTTACCATTTTAATACTTATTGGAACGTGGGACTTCTGAATCCGTTATGACTTCTAGTCCAAAAGTAGTAACATTTATAAAACTTTTGCGGAAGAGCCGTACCAAGCTCCGAGCTTCCACTCCTCTATAAAACTGATGACGTATCCAAAGGGTATGAACAATTGAGGCTCGCGGAACAGGAAGAGTCATCCCGTCGAGTTCGAGTGGTGTGCCGCAAAGTCTCTTCAAGCTTCGTGGTCTATCCCAATTCTTTCCAGACCTGTGTATACCCTCGAAATGTTGTCTATCCATGAAAAGTCCAACATCGGGCAAGAATGCCAAGTCTTCTTCCAGCTGGAACTTGCTATGTAGATCGTATACCATTGATGCTTGAGAACTTAACTCAAGATCACCTCGAGAGTAAGCGGTAATCTCGAATATCAGCCCCGTGTCCGAATTATCGCAAGGCTTCCAGCGAGAAAGGATTTTGAGCAGTTTCCGGACCTATTTCGTAAATCTCTGATTATTTCTGTGTAATAATGTCAAGGACAAGTCAGATATAAAGACTCCCAGTGAGCTCATATATTTATGGTTGCGCCACACTCTGCCACGGTGCATTTTGGATAATCGGTAGCCGCGCAGTCTAATTCTCAGACATAGATAGCGGATATATGACAACCTCACTCTCATTGTGCCTCTGGTGATGCAGGAAAAGTAGCTCAAGTCAGAAGTCTCGATCAGAAGGCGTCGGAAGGTAAATCTTTCGAAATATGCTTGTCACTCGGAAGAAACACAAGAACAACGGGCAATTTTTGTGTCTCGATATGGCTGATGTGGAATGACATATCCCCAGATTTGCAATTGAAGTTCCATAGGGAGCAACGCCCATAGATCAGGAGCGTGGCTCATCACGTCGCTGATCGAAGCCGTGCTGGAATACCTTCTTGTAATTAAGGACGGGACGAAACTGGGGCGGACGGTGGTATTTATGATAGGCTAAGTGAATACTCTATACTGGCGATAGGACGTTATTTTTCTTGATGAGTCTTATAAGTAACTAGGGGTCAAACACGAGCTTCCAATGATGGCATGATTTCAGGCGGATAAAAGTCTTTTCCGGTTATTCTTTAGGGATCGCACATGCTTATTTGCGTAGGTTACAAGTGAGTCATGTCAGAGTTTATTTCACGAAAGTAAATCCGAGGATCGGAAAGAAAACATGGTCCTTTGTTGACCGTTCAACTTCAGTGAGTCAAGTCAGAAATGCTATCTCAGTTATCTGCCTTCTTCTAAGGTTCCGGCGCCCTCTCCACACGATATGACCCAATTCATACCAGCTGAAAGATGCAGAGGCCCTAAGAATTATTCGCAGGCGATTTAACTCAAATCGGCTAACAAAATGGGTCATTTCGCTTGTGTTTTGGAGCTGAATCGTTTGGAGCTAGGCCGAGTAGCTGATTGGCTCAAAATAACCCCAACCCCACACTTGGGGTTAGCTAGCGTCAGCTTGGGGTTAGAGCAATACCGGTAATCCGATAGCGGAAAAAATTATACCACATATGGAAACTGGGACGGGACCCGTCCAATTTTAGGAGGACGGGTACCCGTCCGCCTATGTCAATAAGGGGACTGGCCCCGTCCTGATTACTGCATTAAGTATAGCGACTCCACTGTCGGACTTCCCAACGCGTTGACCGAAGGCGTCATATTTAACCGACTTGGCTGAATATTACTCCACAAGTGAGTCGGCCAAAAATCTTAACCCTCAACATAGAACATTAAGTAAAAACACAACAAGTGGCATCTGGCATCGCCTTTAAAGCCCAACTAAACCATATCAGCGGTGAGTCGGCCGACGCAGCGACCGCGTTGTTAACCAGTTAACCTGTCAAGTCCCCAACACCAAGTCAGTTAGAACCGCTGGTGATTTTGAGGTCCCGTACCCAGACGATGGCCATAATTCCAACCCATTACTTGAAACTCATTGGGGACCGCGGAGTTGGACAGTCAGCCTTGGAATTTCGCTTCAAGTACGGAGGTTTTTCTGATGTACGTGAATTGGCAGAATCTTCCCGAAAGCCCCAAGTCCAATTCCATAAGCAACGAGATAAGCCGGAGCACTCTGTTTTAGCCTCAGTTAGCGCACTCAATCTAACGGGTGTGATTCCAGGACGTCATCGAACCAGTAGCCTGCATGGAAGGCTATTACAGACATGTTGTTATCGACAGGCGACCCTGCGTCCTTGGAATCGACGAATTATTGACGCGCACCCGTTATCCAGACATAACAACCGAGACTGAGAAGTGCGAGGCTCGCAAAGCCGACGGCTTTCTTCTCGTCTATAGTGTATCCTCCCGCCAGTCCTTTGACCACATTAAGCAGTATTACCAAGATATATATCGCGTTAAGAAACTGGATCCTGACAAGGTTTCCCCGAACGGTGGCAGCCCACCAGCTATCCCGATGATAAGTCAAGCACCCATGTAACCGACCCCCCCTGGTAACCGACCCCCACCTCAGACACGTCTTCAGACGCGTCCACACCAGTATTTAAATCCACGATAAATCGAGTTCTTCTTCAATTCACTTTTTTCTTTCTTCATCCTCTTCTTTTACTTCTACAATGCCGGTATACTCTGCGGACGACCTAGAAAATGCCATTGCAGACGTCAAGAATGGGGTCTCTTTGAAGACCGCCGCGAAAAAAAACGGTCTACCACCCAGCACCCTACGAGGTCGCCTCACTGGTGCGCAAAGTCGTCAGGTCGCTCGCCAAGAACAACTACGC
>JABEEM010002998.1:0-12518 GCA_013363185.1 Fusarium secorum | reverse complement strand
GCTAGTACACATCAGTATTTTATCAACCTCACTGGCAACATCATTTACACCGGAACATATCTCCTCAACCACTCCCCCATAACCCCCGTCGCAGGGTACGCCCCATCCCCAAGCCTCAACAACATCTGAACATGCCCCTCAAACCCCTCGCCCTCAAAAACACGCATCTCCACACTCGTCCCCGCCGCCTTCAATGCCACAGCCAACTCAGCCGCCTGCCGAATACCCCCCTTCCTCTGACAATGCAGCAGCAAAAACGCCCCCGCATTCGGTGCAGCTGCGTGATGTGTCGGTGACATGTCCTGCAACTTCTTCGGGTCGTCGCTTAGTCCCTTGATCATATTTGTGATTATGGGGCCGGTGCTGTCGGAGAATTCTGTGAGGGCGTTGTAGTTTGACCCGTCGAGAGCGATGACGCCTTTTAGGATGTTGATGCTGAAGCCGGCTTTTTGGGCATAGGTTGGGTCGGTGCCTAGGAGAGTGACGACGTGTGCTCCTGAGCTGTGGCCCATGAGAACTACCCTCTCTGGATCAATGTTGAGCTCTTCAGAATGCTTGATAAGGTATGCTACTGAATCAGCAATCTCTTGCACCTGCTCCTTGACAGTGATCTCCGGGATAAGCGTGTAGTTGATTGACGCAAAGGCGTAGCCAAGGTCGTTCAAGTAGCTGACTTTCTTTGAACCCGTTGAGTCGAGATATGTACCGATCGTCCAACTTCCACCGTGGACGTACACAATGACAGGGGCCTTGGTGGAGCTTGAGGTTGGTTTCCAGAGACGAAGGCGTTGACCTTCTCTTTCCCCGTACACAATGTCTGTTCCGCCTTGAGGAACATCCGAGTTCATTTCAGCCAACAATGCATGTACTCTGTCCATGTTGATATCATCGTTGGAGTCTTTGTAGATAGAAAGACCAGTGACTTCACGTCCTTGGGCAGCCAAGTCCTGGGGACTCAACTCCGATGCGCTGGGTGTCTCTGAAGACGTCATTGCTGAAATTGTGTAACTTGAAGATAAGAAAACTAATTCGAGTAGTTTGTGAAGAAAGTAAAGGTCATTTCCATTGCGCAAACCAATCTATTCATATTATCCTCCTTCTCCACTTTCTTCATGGTCCGCGTAACATCGCAACGTAAGGAATCCAGCAACCTAAATAAATTCAGATGCCTGGTCAGGCAGCCCAATAAACCACACAAAGGGCCCTTACTCGACTTCCAGATTTGGTGTGGTCTGAAGTGATTTCCAGCAGCTTATCTCCATCCAGTTGCCGTATACCCGGGGTCCCTGTAGCAAATAAATCCACCAAATCAATGTCAATTTAGCCTAATCCATCTGCGATAAGAACCTCCAGCGCGTATAAAACCAATGGCATGACGTGTTTTCTTGTCAGCCCGGTATCAATAACAGAACAATCCAATAAGCAATTTTCGTAAATCCAACCAAACTCCAATCATGTCTTTTTCATCATAGTCCCCTCGACCCATCTTTTCTTATCCCTGCGTCATCAAGATGCTCTCAGTAAACTCAATCACGGACCGAAGCTGTTGTAAGTGCCCGCCCTCGAGCAACATAAACTCCTGATGATTATGAATCATCTCCTGCGAAAAGTCACACCCATCCTCTCCCGGTTTCGCATCAACACCAAGCTCATCCTGAAACTCCTGTAAATGCGAGGAAATATGGCTCAGAACATCAGGATCCAGCGTCAGGAATTGAGCATACGACATGGTCTTTGTTGAAGACGACCCCATGTCTGACTCGATCCAGTCGGAGGGGTTGTTGGTCAGCGCTTTGGAGATGGCTGTGATGATGCGCTTGAGGGACTTGAAGACCAGTGGATCCTCCACGTTTGGCGATGTGGAAGAGTCTTTTAGTCTGGAGAGGAAAACGTTTATCATGACGAAGTGGTCTTTCATGGTGTAGAGCTCATCGCGAATCTGGCGGACTTTGGGGTTTGGTGGGTGGTGTGGCTTTCTGTGAGGTCGGTCGGGTAGTGCTGCAGGAGGGAAACCCATGTGCTTGGTTCTGAACTCGTCAAAGTCCCTAGATCACGTCCATCAGTTTCAAAGGATATGTGCAAGGGGGCGAATTGGCTCACGCTTTCAGTATGGGTAGGAATTCTGTGAAAAGATCTCGGATATCCTCCAACGCCTCGAGGCCCCGAGCTAGCTCCAAGTTAGCATGCAGCGGAATATCTGCCGCTGTCAAACGCCTGCCAAAATCTGCTGGTGGAGCAACACTAGAAAGAGTCTCCTGTGTCTTCAGAACGACTTCCTTCAGCTCCGTCAGAGCTTCCCATGTATCGGGGTTCAGTGGAATGTCTATCAAGGCCATGTTGGAGCCCTTGGCAGCCCAGTGTTGGGCGTAAACCTCGAGCATCTTGCCAAGGTCTGCTGTCTGTGTGCAGAGCTGCTTGCACGTCGAGCGTATCAAGCTCATTGTAGAGATTGCATGTCCTCCGATGTCTTTTGCAAGTTTGGCAACGGCGTCGAGAGATGCAGTGGCGTCTTGACATGCCTTGTGATAGTCGCCGGGATCCGGGTAGGGAGGCGAATTATCAGCTGCACTGGTCTTCACGTCTGCGATCTCGTCTTGGGGTAGCGTATCAGGCTGCTGACGTTGAAATTCAGGGAAGAACTGAACAGTGCTATCTTTTGGATGCAACTCACGCAACGGCCGTGTAGATAGTGAGGATGGATTGGATGGATCGACACGGATTCTTGCATCAGAGTCTTGCGCGGGGAGTGATTGCTGTGCCTGGATGATCCTGGATGGCTCGAGGGCGTTATCTCTCGGGCGCAAAGCGAGTTGCGAGTGTAATATGGGATTTGATGGGCCAGCGTGGGATGACACGACGGCGTGCGTCGTTGGTGCAGGGGTCACTTGCGGGGAAGGGGACGGGGATGGCGACGATGGCCGTGAATCCATCGAAATGACGGATGCAGCGCTCTCGACTTCGAGCCAGTCGTCAGCGATAGAATCTCGACGATTTTGTGACATTTTGGTAATGATTTGACAAAAGGACTCTCAGAAAAGATGGAATGCAGTGGAACTTTTGATGGTTTTGGAGGGGAGGATGGTGAGGGTTGAAAAAAAGAGTGCTGCCTTTCAGCCTGGATTAGGCAGACGTCGCGGGTTGCATTGAGGCTGCAGTGGTCAACCCTCTAAGGTTCACTCATAGGATTAGGTCAGCATTTTCTCTGCGTCATCTTTTGAGACGAAACCCAATATGGGATATAATTTTCATTAAAGAGACACTATTCGTCCTTGACATTTTCCATTTTGATACTGCCAACGAGTCACCTCCAAACCATCGTACCAAGACTGGCCGAATTATGCCCTTTGTGGAAGTAGAGGAGCGTCATTAATTGGCATAAACATGCTTCATCATGAATAAATGCAACAATGTCGTTCGGTAGGCGTCAAGCCTTCAGAAGGCTGATGCGCCCGCGTCGATTTCCAGCATCTGTGATACTGGTAGCGCGTCGTCGGTCGGGATCTAACATTAGTTAGCGTCTCATAAGGGGTTCATCGGTTATTTCATAGCGCCAACCTTACGAGAAGCCCTTTTAGTACATCTAGAAGCACTACATTTATCAGGAACAATTGTTATCATTGTAATTTGCTTCATCGCTTATTGGGCATTGCCATGTTTGTACGACATTGGGTCGCATTGTGGCTTGCGGGGTAAGTCAGCCTAACGAGCCTCTCACCTGAGGCCTCAACTCAAAACAAGCGGTCACCCAAATCAACTCTCGGCATCTGGTCCATCGCAGCGGAATAAGCTTTTCGGAGAGCACTATCTCCGACCCAGCAGAATGTCAGGCCTCGAGCCACTGGCAGCCCTGGGCCTTGTTTGCAACGTCCTTCAATTGGTCGAAGTCGGACTGAAAACAGCCACGCTCTGCAAGAATGCCTATCGTACAGGCCAACCTGATCCAGAGCTCAGCACCCAGGCCCAAACCCTTGCAGAGACTGCTTCGAATTTGACTCGGTCGCTGAAAGATTCACAGCAGCCTCTCAGCCACGATGACTCAAGACTCTTGACTCTAGCTCAGAACTGTCGAGATGCCGAAGCTGAATGGAGGAAGAAAACCCCAGCTCGCTTCCTATCTCAACAAAGGCCTCGCAAACGAGATCGCTTTGGGGCCGTTTTCCGAGGGATTATCAATAAACCGGAAATTGATCGCTTGGGAAGTCAACTGCAGAAAGCCAAAGGGTCTCTGGAGACGGATCTTCTCGTCGGGATCTTCAAAAGCCTTGACGTCTCCAAGGTGCAAGCCAATGACCTCCAAGACAGGTTTCGGGACCTGCTCCAGGCAACATCCACCAGCGAAAAGAGCCTACAAGACCTTATTCAAGCACAAGTTGCCCTCGTCAACACGCAAATATCAGACCGTATTGATCAAGCTGAGGCATCTACCAAGACTCATGTCACAACAGAGCTTGCTAGTCATGAGTCGAGACTCAAGTCACACGCAGACCAAGGAAAAGACACTATTTTGACTGAAGCGGAAGCGAGAGAAAATATCCGAAGGGAGAATGAGGCTTACGAACGACTTCTGCGCAGCTTTCAGTACCTCGATATGAATTATCGACGAAACGAGATACATGCCTCTCATGGATCGACCTTCAACTGGTTATTCAAGGGAGAGTTTGAGGATGATGATCTGGAATCAGAGGCTTCTCAATTTTACTCTCAATCAGACTCCCAATCAGACTCCCGGTCTGAAAATGAGGCTGGCTCTTATCTTCAAGAACTGGCTTGCAGCAGCTTTGTGACATGGCTCGAATCGCGGGAATCCCGTTATTGGATCAGCGGCCATCCTGGAACCGGGAAGAGCGTTCTCATGAAGTTTATCATCTCCCACGAACAAACAATCACATCATTGCGACAATGGCAACCTGAAGTCCAGATCATCGCCCACTTCTTCTGGAAGGTTGGTAGTCCCATGCAAAGTAGTTTCAAGGGCTTTTTATGTTCTTTGGTCTACCAACTGTTCTCTTCAGATAAAGAGCATGCCATGAGCTGTCTCCGACAGAGCCCCGATTGGTCTCGTAAGATCGGGCCTGGTGATTGGGACCAGGAGGACCTCCAATCCCTGCTTCACAGTTACGCAAAGCAGCCCGCTCGACCTGTCTGTCTTTTCATTGATGGACTCGATGAGCTTATGGATGATGAAGGTATAGGCATCCTAATCGACTTGCTCGATACTCTGCAACAACCTCCACGTCTAGTCAAGATCTGCATGTCAAGCCGTCCAGAACCAGCCATACGAACGCGGCTGTCTCGCGAGCCAGACTTGCGAATGCAGGATTTAACACGAGGTGATATCAAGCAATATGTACGGGCCACTCTTAACAAGGAAGTTGCTCTGAGAAACTCTTCAATGTTTATCGAGGATCTTGTGACAGATATCAGCGACAAGGCAGAAGGGGTATTTCTCTGGGCTATTTTGGTAACAAGATCAATTGTACGGGGTATCTCGAACGGCGACTCGAGAGAATTTACTCAAAAGAGGCTTCGAAAAACCCCCGAGAAGCTTCACGAGCTCTACCTTGATATGTGGACGAGGCTGGGTGAAGACTCAGATCTTTATCGGTGTTCGACAGCACTCATCTTCAAGATTGTCCTCTTCACCTGGCAATCATCTCACAAAACCCGAGCATTTGATTTTCCACTACTAATTTCGACGGGTTCAATATCTATTCTGGAATTGATGTTGGCGTCAAGTGACGATCTGTGGTCCACACCCGTTGACCACTTCGATGAGCTCTCTACCACAGATCTTGAGAAACGGTGCGATGAATCCTTGACCAGGTTGCCAGTCAGAACGGCCGATCTCTTTGAGGTCGTTCCAGCTAAGAACCACAAGAGACCAGATGAGATACAATGGGCTGACAAGCCAGACTCCCCTCTACTTAGGTATGACGAACTGCGGGTAAAGGCCATTCATCGAACGGTCTTCAACTTCCTCATTGAGACAGAGGATGGAAAGAAAATTATGGAGCACCATAAGGGGCTCCCCGAAGAATTATTCATCAGAACGTTTAGATCGCGCATTCTTCAACATTGTCTATGGCCCGAAGTTCGATACGCGTTGGGGGAGAAAGAGGAGGATCGCAGTTGGATTTCAGCATGGCGACGCCTAGATATCCAACTCCATGTACTCTCATATCACACCGACACTATTCACGGTTCGACGTTAGTCGAAATGTTAGATCTTTCATGGGATTCTTTTGCTCAAATGACTAAGAATCTCACATCACACCCATACCCAAGTGCGGGCATAGTCAAACGGATATGCAAGTTAGACTACTTACTGCGAGTTGCTACTAAGGGATTCTACGATTATATGAGAGATTACCTCATCGAATGGGAGAGTACCCGACAGTTCGATGCGTTGTATAAAGTTCTAATTGCTTGCCTTGGATCAGGCGGCCATCAGCCTTGTACCGACTTCGAATGGGCCGGGATACAACGTCTTACAGAACGCATTCTTTGGATTATTGTTTCAGCTGATGTATTTGGCATCTCGCTCCCTAGTGGGCATCAACTAAGTAACAATACCCTGGTAAAGGCGAGCATAGCGTGCTTTCTCATCTCTGCCGTCGATACTTTCCGGATATTGCAACGCGACATCTACCCTGCATCCTCGTGGGACGCTCATAGAACTAGTGTCATTTTCAGAATGATTAGGGACTTCCGATACTCGTTATGCCTGGGAGATCACATACTTCTTACATTAAACCCGTTGAAGGGTTCGATGAGTCTCCCAGAATTGATCAGCTGCAGACGCGGCTCAGGTAAACATACGGTCATATATGTGGAAATCAGCATGTCCATCCTGGTTCAGATCTTTTTACAGCAAGTAGCCAAGGATGGTGCAACTTCCAACCGTCATGAGATCGAAGAGGCTCTCAATTTGAAGGCCTTCCCTCAGACTATAAGACCCGTCATGCTTGGTAAAGGGGAAGAGCAGTTTGAACTATCTAGCAAGGATCTGCCCATTTTTCAGAGGTATTGCCACAGAAAACTACTACCTGAACACTCCAGCCCGCCGAGCCAGGATTTAGAAGATACGGAATGGTGTTACAGAAGGATAAATGAAACTCACCGATATATGACAAAACGGGAGGGCCACGCAAGAACAAGGGTTGAGAGGCCAAATGGAATAGAAGAGAGGATTGGTCCGAACGGGATCAATTTCTACCTTTGTAGCTCTTGCGAGGCGAGAGAAACGACTCAAGCATAGATGTCAAATTGCCATGTTATCGATTCATTTCAGTCTCAAAATTCAACCTTACAGAAATGCTCAAGAGCATGGGCAAACCGCTTGATCTCGGCATGTCACCAGTTGCATCGAATACCAATGGCCATCAAGGATAACTGCCTTATATTAGGTTGTTTGTCCTTGGATTAAGGCTATTCCTTCCCCTTCAGTAGTCTTCCAACATAGACAGCGTGATTGTCATATCCTGGACGGAACCCTTCCAGCCATCTTGCAAACTTCAGCTATCAGGTATATGGTTGATAAGGTAGAGCATACCACTTTGCCAGATGATGGAATACTTGGATGACTCGCAACTTGCACGGTATTGATAGATAAGACGCTTCAGTTGCTCAATTGATACTGATATAACGGCTTTTGGGGTGACGCCCACTCCTGCGAAGGCTGGGGGCTTGGGTTGAGGGAACTTGTGTTCGAAGGGGCGAAACAGATCGATAATAGCTATATGATACCAAATACTTAGCACAGTCAGCTTCCATATCGCACTACCTCGGGTACTCCCTTGCACTGTCGATGAACTTACTGTATATTCAGCACATAGTCTAGGTTTCATGACATTACACTCCGGTTAGCAAGGCATCAGCCCAGCCTAGCAATCTCTGGAAGATAGCCACAGCTGACGCCATGGAAACAGACCTTTCAAGGTAGTAAAGGTAGTTCATTTCGAATACGATCAGCCAGAATTAGCAGATGGCGGTATAAGTTGCGTCTGTACTGGGTTTGTCGTGCTGCGCTGCGAACAAGTTCTTCCCAGGGATGCGAAATTTCGGTGTCATCTTCGGGATTGGCTCTTAGTGATAGCTCATTGACATGACCCTGGTGACTCTGTCAGCTACACTATTACACGATATGGTTCATTACACTGTAATTTGGAAGTTGAAAGATCCCCATGCAGTTACACATGCCGCTATTTCAACACGCTCATCACTCAGTTCTATCAGGTTACGAGAAAAGACGTCTGATTCTCCATACAATCGCATGCGCTGTGCCATTCTAGCACTATCTTCTTGCAAGCGACGTCTAGCTTTGTCTTTTCCTATAGTAGTCTACATCATACTCATCAAAGATGTCGCCGCCACAGTCATCAGACTGTCAACACCTTTCTCTGCACCGTAGATCCGCAAGGCCTCATCCAAGAACTCGTTAGGTAGAGTAGCCGCCATCGGTTCGTAGTGCGCATAGCTTTGTTGTGAAGCAAGCTTAGTGATGACTGTTGACGAATGTAGATCTGGCAGTTCCAAAGACTCACAGTGGCCCAGGAAAGAAGAGCGTTGACCAGCATCCTGGAGCAAAAGTTGGTCTCTATATTAACCATATCACATGGGAACAGATTGGTGTCGAAAAAGGCCCATCAGGACTGGTTCATGTTCAGATATAAAGAGATGGCTTCGGCTGCGAATTGGTTATTTATGGGGACAGCTGTCCAACATGAAATTTCGACATGATGGAGACGAGGGTCGATGGGGATACCGTTGTCGACACCAAAAACAGTCTTCCCAATAACATCTTGTGGATAGACACTCTTATCTGACAATTCACTTGATACACTGCTGTGGAAATGACTCGAGAGCCCTGCGTCTTGAGTGGCGCGAATATCGAGTGGCGGAATACCCAAGAGCTGGAGGTCTAATGACGCTGTAGTAAGAGGAGTAAGGGGCGCATGGACCTTTAGATACTGAACAACAAGCTGGAACTTCAGCGGCGTCTGTGTTGGAATGGATGCGCCTCTAGCTGCAAGATGTATCGACGGGGTAACACTTAAGGGCAAATTGCTCCCAATCGAATCCATGATCGCTTTGGGGGAGCGGCCTCGTCGCAGAGATTCCAAGACTTGCAGCGCGAAGCCCTCGGGCTGGTCTCTGAGTAGTTCAACCTTACCCGTATGTGTTTATTGGCGTTCTTTACCTTTGTGCCCTGGGGGCTGAAGCCCCTTTTAACCTCTCAACCTTATCACAAAGTAGTTCGACCGATTGGACTGTACATCTCTGCGAATATCTCCAACTTGCGATCACGCCCACGGTCTGGGGCTAAGGGTGATACACCGCTGATCAGAGTTTGAAGGACTTTGGGTCGAAATATGTCAGCGAAGATGCTCGGTGGTGGCTTGGAGCCTCGCAATCTGATCTTTATCCGCTTTTCGGTTGTTTAAGCCAGCTGGTGTATTATAGACTCAGTCAGTGAACGTCTTTTTGCGTTGATGATATTTTGGCCGCGCTCTTCCACATAACTATGGTATGGGCTGGATTGGAAGAACTTCATCCAATAAGTATCTTGCTTTTGCGTGCTCTACAGTCTGTAGATAGATTGCTGGTCAGACTTGCCACTGAGACTCGGGCCCTTGAAACTCACTCTGACAAGCAACAGGAGCGTTGCGTCTCCACGTGGGAATAATTCTGCGTTCGCTTACAACAGCTACCCGGTCATTCCAAAGAAAGAATTGCCACTAAAGTTTAGGTCGGATTCGTGTGAGGGGAGGCTTTTCAGCCAAAATGCGTGCGGAACAGGAGCCTCCACTGCTTCTCATTGGCTGCTTTCGCTACATATCTTTATGGCTCAATAAGGCGGACGACGGATGCAGTTCGTCGACGCAGTAAGAGTCAATAAGACAAGCCTGTATGTAAGAAATTAAGAGAATTTCAATTAAGACCTAGAATATATACCTTAAAATAAATACAGTAAAGAGACAGGAATAATGTATTTATAGTAATCAACATTAGAGCGCCCTTACCTTGAACTAAGGCTCAAGAACTTAACAGGGAGTCCAGTAGTCTCCAATAAGCGGACACACAGTCTTAGTCTTGCACACGCGGTCGTTGTAGCCCGGATAGTAATCCTTGCAGAATTCGGCAGTGAAGTACTCCGGCATGTAGTCTGAATATTTGTCGCTGGGGTAGCACTAAGTATCGCGATGTTAACAAAGCATGACATCCTAGGGACCACAAGAGTGACTTACAAGCTCCCCCCCGTCGACTCGTTCGGCGCGGCCGCGAATGTACACGCAGTAGCCGTTCACCGTGGTTTTACCTTCCGCGTTGATACATGCGCAGGCTTGCACCTCTCTGCTCGCAGGCTTGTCAGAGACTGGTGCAGGAGTGGCTATGATGGAGGGGATGGCCAGAGCGAGGGCAAGAAGGTACTTCATGATAAGCGATTTTGTGTAGTTGCTGAACAAAACTAATGGAGGGCGATTTGTATGTAGTAGAAGGGCTTGTGAGAGTGACACAGCGAAGAATTGAAGTGATGAATGGAGGAGTATTTATGTTAAACAATATCACGAACATCGGCTAGGCAAGAGGTTTATTCAGCTGTCAAATAAAACTATCATAAGCATTACAAAGATACATTCAATGCCGATTTATGGATTCATCCCATATCACATATAACAACATCACTTGCAAAGCATAATTACATGGATAACTCTCTTGAATAAACCTAACTACGTTGCACCATACCTCATTTCTGGCAGGCATAAACCGCAGCATATAAAGGTCACATCATGAGCTCGTTACCGATTACGGACACAAAAGCCAAAGCTAGTAGGCAGGTAACTGTCAACTGCCCGGGGACCCAAAAGCTTACGGAACAGTCCTCAAATGGCCGTTGGACATTCGAGGGCGCGGGGTTATGCATACACAACCTCGGCCTGATACTACGCTAGAGTTGCAATACAGAATTGTGTTATAAATTAGCCAGAATTAACAGTATTACCGAATACGCTAAAACCGATTGCACAGGCATTTTAGGACGGCAAAGGGCCGATCCGTTGTTTGTCATGTTTTATTCAGGGTCCGGAGCGCGAAAATTAAGTCGCCGGATGTAATACATCCCATTTTATCACGGCTGAATGAGAGAACGCGGAAATACTAGCTATCATGTATAGCTTGGATTGAAATATTTCTCGTATTGTGCTGTAAAGATGCTGAACTACTTCTGTTACCTTGGTCGTACATTGCTCCTTTGCACCTGTTTCAAAAGCCTGCTCTGCGATCTCAGAGGGCTAAGCATTTCAATGGCTATACACCTGTAAGTACTTCATCTATTTCTTCCAAGCTACGTCCCTTAGGCCCCGAAGTGAAGAAATGCGCAACAATACATCATTTATCAGCTTTGTGAGGTACTTGATCAATGCCCATCGCCCATGTCTCGCGGCTGTCTAAGAGACGAAAATAACACTGTCCTTAACTGCTGTAGCTTGTGTCTGCAAACTGAGAGTCTTGCAGGAAAGGTAAGTGTCCTCTTCCAAGGTAAGACTCTACGCCAAGACTGGCACGCAATTCTAAGAAAGGTGCTGTTGTGTTTGGAGATGACAGAGTAGGATACTGAACGTTGATGTTGCAAAGAAAGGCGCCATAGTGCTTCGCTCGGATTGCAATGTCCCTTACCCCATTAATTACGCTGCGCCAGTTGGACTTTCTTCTTTTGTCTCCCAATTGGACTGTTAACTGGCGCTCCAGGGTGTATCGCATAGATATGGTGTTCCGGGCATATAGATGCGCCGGGAGCTCGCTACTTGCGATGGTCTGCTGGTCTGTGTGATATGTCCCAGTCTTGAGGGTATCAGCTACTGATACAATCTACCAAACAGTCATATGAACTATCTTTACTGTCGCGTCTAGGACTCTCAGTCTTATAGTTAAAGTGGTCTTGTCCCGGAAGACGGCTTCGATAGGCCTCTAGGGTCCGCTTGATATGTGATTTGCAGTTGAGACTTGTGGCTAAAAGCTCAAACCAGTACAGATAACTAAGCCTCTAGGATGCAAATGGCATCGATTGACCCTAGCTTAGAACCCTTGATCACATGTTTTACAGCGGTTTATACACTGCCGAAACCTTCCATATAGCATCTTAACACGAGAACGTGGGATTCGGCATGGTTTGGTTGTTGTGACTTAGACAAGCTGTCCTGTAGATCGCCGAAAATTTGTTCTTTGGATACCGAAGGCTCCTTCTGCCAGGGAGCAGAGCCCTTTTCTATCAAGATTAGCATTCCAAGACCATTTTACAATACTTCAAGGATGACTTGCCCAGACGTGGCTGAAGTTGATTGGGATTTCCCAATGTGTTGGCTTGATATGTCTCGTTGAGACGTCATAAGGTTTAACTATCGATCAATTGTCCAAACGTGGGTTTTCTCTAGAGATAAGTCCTCTAGGTACTGCATAAAAACACTCTAGGTAATTGATTGATATTTAAAGCTTATGACATCTCAACGAGACATATCAAG